>LPNX010175957.1:55089-73192 GCA_001517045.1 Pseudotsuga menziesii | reverse complement strand
AGTTTTTGTTATGCCTTCTAACATAGCACTTCTAGTAGTATAGCTCTTCACAAAACAATTCTAGACAAAAATAAGCTTTAGTACCCCATGAGGCTATTTTCATCCCCAATTTCATATTATTCATTTAGATAAGGTAGTAAGTAGTTTTCAACTACTCTAATCACTTTCGCATGATAGGAAACAAACATTTACAATCACAAAATAAATAGGCCAAAGAACAATGCAATACAAGAAACCAATACTCCTAATGGTTATCACTATGTTCACATTAACAAAAAAAAGTGCACCAATCTCTTTCTAAATGAGCTTTTTCCCAATCTCATCTTCCATCACCGCTACATGTCATTATAGTCTCTCCTCCTCTATACTAACTCTTGAGTAACCCCCCATAAAAAGAATTTGGATGTGATAAATCATCATGTACATGGTTT
Source organism: Pseudotsuga menziesii (assembly GCA_001517045.1). Classification (NCBI taxonomy): domain Eukaryota; kingdom Viridiplantae; phylum Streptophyta; class Pinopsida; order Pinales; family Pinaceae; genus Pseudotsuga; species Pseudotsuga menziesii. Next base: position 72,761 of record LPNX010175957.1, on the reverse strand, counting down.
ACCTCACTAATTCCATGTAAATGTTGAATCACTTGCGATTTCTTCTTAAATTGTCATTTTTTTCTATACACAACTTTTTAATAAATAATGAAATTTTATTGTCCACTTACATTTTCAAATGAAAAGAATAAATTATTTTTACATGTCAACATTGAAGGGTTCAATTTCTTACAGCCCTTCAAAGTGAAATGGGACCCTGCCCTTCAAATTTGATCCCTGATTGGGACATAGGTGATTCTTCTTGCCTGGTTGGTCGGCCACGATACCATTGAAGGGAGACACTTTACAGGTCCGTGAACGGAAAATTAAATAAAAGAAGGATCTCGTTTCCATGTGAGATGGTTGTTGCGTGTCGCATTATCCACTTGATGGTATTGACTGGCGTGTACCTCTGCACAGCTCGCTCATGGAAAATTAAAAATATATCAAATGTAGATTCGGAAAATTAAAAAAGAAAAAAAAATCTCGTTCCCATCTGAGATGGTTATTGCATGTCGCATCATTCACTGTATTGACTGGCGTGTACCTCTGCACAGATCCCTCCATGAAAAATAAAAAAATATTATCGAATATAGATTGGTCGTTGCATGTCAAATCATTCATTCACTGGACACACCACATCTTTAAAAATGGTCAAAATATCGGACGTTGTGGGTGAGACCGTGAGAGGGACATCATCCACTAACTACACATTATCCCCATCGCACCTTTAAAACACGCGTCGACTGCATCTTAGAAACGCGCATGCGTGCTTATTTGCAGCCTTTGCAGATCACCTTCACAGCTTGTTTGCAGTTTCTACAGATCACAATTCGTTTGCTATTGCTCCATCATTTTGCTATTATTTGTTTATCACTCAAACAATCTCCATACCACGATGCCAATGCCAAACTTAACTACCGCTGCTTCTTCTTCCACGGCCTCCTCTTCTGCATCCACATTTTGTTCCGATTTTGAAGTCTTCATAAACCACCGGGGGCCTGATGTCAAATACACTTTTGCCAGCCATCTCTACCGACGCCTTCTTGAGCGCGGATTGAGTGTGTTTTTGGACAAGTCAGAAATGGAGGAGGGACACAACATTCGTTCCCAATTCGAAGAGGCTATCCGTGGTGCATCTGTTCACGTTGCAATATTATCTCCAAGGTATGCAGAATCTATTTGGTGTTTGAATGAACTTCTCCTCATGATAAAATCGAGGTCTACCATTCTTCCAGTGTTCTACAAGGTTGACCCTTGTGAGCTCCGCTGGACCGTCAAAGATGGAGCTTATGCTAAAGCCCTGCACGATCTTGAGCAGAAAACAACACATGACCCTGAAACTGGTGAAGAGCAGCAGCCACGCTATGGCCCTGACACCATTCAGGAATGGAGAAACGCACTTTCCTATGTTTCGAATCTGAGTGGTTTCTTATTGCCCAGGTGAGCTCCATCTCCTACTGACCAATCCAATCCAATCCGTGTTAGTTTTCGATTGTAAGATTGATATAACCTGCATGATATATTTACATAGGCGTTTCACAGTTGTAATGATATCCTATTGTTCTCTTTGGAGATTGTTGTGATTATTTAGGGACAAGGACGACAAAGGAAACTTCTTGGATAACGTAGTGGAACACGACGAAGGGGAGCTCTTGGATGGCCTTGTGAAAAGGGTTTCGGAAAATGTTCCCAAACCACCGTTGGATGTGGCAAAATATCCAACTGGGTTGGATCTCAAATTAGAAGAGTTTGAAAAGACAGTGCTATCGCAACAGCTAGAGCGGGATCTCGTGGAGGCCAAGGTTGTGGGCATTGTGGGTGCCGGTGGAATTGGGAAAACCACCTTAGCCAAAGAATTCTTCAACCTTAGAAGATCAGATTATAATAGATCCTCTTTTTTATTTGATATGAGAGAAAATGCACGAACTAAGTCTATAGCTTACTTGCAGAATAAGCTCCTTGGGGACTTACAAATTAAAGATAAATCTATACAAATTGAAAACCGTGATGAAGGTATAGGGATACTCAAAAAGAAGCTTTCATTTTGCCATGTTTTGATAGTATTAGATGATGTAGATCATGTGCAACAATTGGATGCGATTTTGCCAATTCAGAAAATCCTTAGGCCCGGTAGCCTGATTTTGGTTACCTCTCGTGACAATAGTGTCCTAACAGCATCAGGGGTCTTAGAGGAGTCCATTTATATTATGAAGGAAATGAATCAACCCTACTCCAAAGAGCTCTTTTGCTCTTATGCCTTCCATCAACTAGATCCATTACAAGAATTTGCAGATCTGGTAGATCGGTTTGTAGATCTAGTAGATCGGTTTGTAACGGCCTCCGGTTGTCTGCCATTATGCTTGAATGTTTTTGGGGCTCTGGTTTGTAGAGTAAATAAAAGATCTGTCTGGCTAGAGATGTTGGATGAACTTGACAATATAGTACCTACTACTGAGATACATGAGAGACTGAGAATTAGCTATGATTCTCTTAGCTCAAATGTCAAGGAAATATTCTTAGATATTGCTTGCTTTTTCCTTGGAGAAGACGGAGATAAGGCAATAAGAATATGGGGTGAGATGGGAGTTCAAAATCTAAAAAACAAGTGTTTAATGGAGTTGGACGAAGAAAATAAAATAAAAATGCATGATCACATTAGGGATATGGGAAGACAGATTGCGTATGAAGGATCCATGCCCCGTCGTTTTTGTTATCCGATGACCAACTTCAATGATGATTTGTTTCAGCAATGGTCACCTGTAAGTACTTCAATAACCCAAAATTATGTCTTCGGTTTAGCTAAGTCTCAAATTCTTTTGGTTTCTTTACATATATTTATTGTTATTGAATGAACAGGCAATAACAGAAGTTCGCGGTATTAAGATGTTTAGTAAACAAATTGATTTCTTCAAGAAGATTGATGCATTTTATTGGCCTTACTATCCCTCAAGGAGGCCACTTCATAATATGCATCCATTAGAAATGAGGCATCCATTAGCTATGAGAAATTTGCGCCTTGTTGCCACCGAAGAAAGTTATTTAGAAGACATATTGAGCAGGGTGAAATCACCGCATCTCATATGGCTTCGCTGGTATGGATGTTCCCACTCTTCTCTGCCTCACTGGATTCCAATGAAGAATTTAAGAGTTCTAGAAGTGGCGGGGTTGAGATTGAACACACTGTGGCCACATTCTCAAGTAGGCAAATATATGTGTTCGTTTAATCTTTTCATTTAATTATATTTTGTAAACTATTTGTCTCTTTTTCAAGAGGAAAAAATCTGTCCTTGTTATTCAGTTGAATCAAAAGACATTGATACATACATCAACCACATGTGGCCTTCCACATGACTGCCCACCCAGATATTCCATAAGGAGGAAAGGCACGAAATACCCAACATACCCATCAGAAGACTGTCTCATCATGTGATGAGGACTGTCAGTGCAATCACATCGATCGAGAGCCAATAAAACTCTGTTCTGCGTTCTAAAGAGAAGCACTTTACTAGTAATTACCGCTGCGGGAAGGGTAAAATACCCTTACTGGCCAAAATAGTACATGTATATGGCCCAAGATTCCACAAAGTGTGGAAGGCTTCAAAATAACATGGTCAAAAGAGTTGTATGTAATCTTTAAATACCAGGGAATTCTCATCAAATTCCATAAAGCAGCCTTTTCCTTGTGGAAGAGAAAGTGCCAATTTAGATAGACGGTCAGCAGTCTTGTTGTGCTCTCGATATATGTGATAGAAAGACAGGTCTTGGAAGCTAGAGGCTAGCTTTTTAGTCTCCCTGCACCAATGAACAAGTTCAGGTGGGGAGAGGGCAGTCGATCCTTTTGCCCAATTGATGATTACCTGAGAATCACCATATATCTGAGCAATAGGGATCCCCATCATATGAGATATGTGCAAGAGTGCCCAGAGATTGAGCAACTCTGCCTTGGTATTTGTGCCATGTCCAACTCCCAACGAAAATTCGAGATAGTGGGAGTCATTAAGAAAAATAGACATGCCAGCACCAGCAATTCTGTTTTTGGATGCACCATCAATAAAGCCACAAGGGAAGTGCTTGACAGGAGTAGGCCCAATAATCCTACTTCGACTCTTCTTGTTACCAGCCCCACATACTGGTGATTGAATAGCCAACATAATCTGCTGAATAATACCATGTATATTCCTGAATTCCCCATCAAATACAGCCCTATTACGGGCTTTCCAAACTATCCATAACATATAGAAAAGCAGCAGGAAGGTAGGTGAGCTTCTTGAAATGTTGTCAATCCAGCCTTGTATCATAACATCCAAAGAAATGCCAGTGATACAAGCATTGATGTTAAAATGATCCACAAAAAAATCTGAGACAGATTTCCATAGCCAGCAGTGAGAGAACAAGTGGACGATCGATTCCTCATTTGACCAGCAGAGAGGGCAAATACCAGGGCCCAAGAAACCTTTCCTCTATAAGTTATCCCATGTGAGGATTCGATTATGAATGACAAGCCAAATAAAACAGGAAATCTTTTGTGGAAGAGCCTTATGCCAAACAGGAGGATGGACAGCCACATGATCCAAATGAGATGAGGAGTAACAAATATAGTCGTATGCCTCCTTAGCTATTATAGTGTCCTTTTTATTATTAAATGACCACACAAGTTTATCAGAGCTATCCGATAATCGAATGCCAGCAGCAGTTAGATCAAAAATAAAATCATTCCACATCGAAGCATAGAAGCCACCAAGATCAAGATCTGATGCCGAATACCAGTAATGCTGGTCAACAGAACAAGGATTATGGGCCTGAGCCAAGGTGCAGATATTTAAATCTTCCAGGTAAGATCTAAGATCTTCTGGGAAAGAAAATGGAGCTGTTAATCCAACAATCAAATCGGTCCCCAGAAGGATACATTCACCATTACCAACCTGCCAAGACAGATGCATACCCATCCAAGGTAATACCTGAAGAAAGCCCCACCAGAACAGTGAAACATTGCGAGTGCTAAAAGATTTGGACCGAAGCCAGTCCACAATCGTCCCTCCTTTTAAATATTTGGCTTGAAGTACCTGGAACCAGAGACCATGTGAATGGAGTGCTTTCCAGAACACATTCAACCGCAGAGCTTGATTGAAATAGTTAAGATTTTTAATGCCCCAGCCTCCAGTAGATTTAGGCCTTGAAAGATCATTCCAATTAGATAGATGGAATTTGAATGAAGAATCGGAAGAACCCCAAAGAAAATTAAAAATAAGTCTTCTGAGCTTCTGGAGAATAGTACAAGGAAGGGGTGCTAATCCCATCTAGTAAACAGGTATGCCGGTGAGCACAGCATTGACAAGTACAAGTCTCCCACCGAGGGACAAGTATTTATAAGCCCAATGATTAATCCTCTTCTCAAATTTGTGCAGTAACCAATACCAGTCAGCAACTCTGTAATTCAGGGGCTTTAATTGGAATCCCAAATATGTGATACCAGACTGAAGAGTATGCGTCATATAGGGCAGAACAGCCTTGAAATCATTGAGACGGGTATCATCAAAATTATGATAGAGCATACATGACTTATCCGAGTTAATTCTCATACCCGAAGCTTTACAAAATGTGTCAAGAAGTGCCTCAAATGCCAACCAATCCTGGAGGGTACCAGAACCCATGAGAATGACATCATCCACAAAGAGGAGGTGGGAGAGGGTAAGAGAAGGCGAGATTCTAATACCCCTGATGAGGCCATTGTTCCTGGCATCTTTAATAAGCAGACTGAGATCCTCTATGACCAAAATAAACAGCAGTGGGGATAAAGGACAGCCTTGTCTAATTCCACGAGAGGCGGGGAAGAAACTGGTAGGGGTCCCATTAATCAAGACAACAAAGTTGACAGATGTGATGCAGCTCATGATCCAGTTGACAGTGAGAAGGGGGACACCAATCTGAATGAGGATAAGCCGGATATAAGTCCAGTCAACACGGTCAAATGCCTTGGTGAGATCCAGTTTGAGAATAAAAGCATAGGAGTTCTTGATTTTTACTGAGTGAAGCACTTCTTGGACTATACGAATAGGCTCAGTAATTTGACGGTCTTTTAGAAAACCGTACTGTTCTTGTGAGATGCCCATATCAAGAAAGGGTTTCAGTCTACCAGCAATGACTTTTGCAATGAGTTTGTAAAGAAGGTTACAGAGAGAGATGGGCCGGAAATCAGCAAAGCTTTGAGGCTTGTCCTTTTTTGGAATAAGAGTAATAAAGGTGGAGTTCAGGGAGGGGGGGATGTGCCTAGAAATTCTAGTAGAATCCACCATCTGAGCCAGGGTAGGGCCAAGAAGATCAAAAAAGAATAAGTAGAATTCCACTGGCCACCCGTCTGGGCCCGGACTACGATCTTTTTTAAAAGACTTAAGTGAGAGCTCAATCTCCTTTAATGAGACCTGTGAAGAAAGGCTAGAGGAGTGCTCATCAGGTATCATCTTGGGAAAGAGGGAGATAACTTTAAGTTGTTGATCCAGGCAGGTGAGACCCTCATCCTGGAAAGTGTGCTCAAAAAAAGATTTACCAAGTTCCTTTAAAGGTCCCTCTTCCATAATAACATTACCCATATCATCTTCCAGGGACCATATCATGTTTTGTGTCCTTCTGCCAGATGCAAAAGTATGGAAAAATTTAGTGTTTGAGTCCCCCTGTAAGGCCCACTTGAGTCTGCTCTTAAGTTGCCAAGTCAGCTGGAAGTGTTCAAGGATGCTATATCTTTCAGCGCTAAGACGTGAGAGCTGGGCCTTTTGCTCCTTTGTTAAGATGCCAAAGGAGAGAATAGACTCAATGTCACGGTCCAGATGGTTAGAAGCCTTTACAAGACTGGCAGACTTATCCTTAATCCAATACTTAGTATCAGATTTGAGGTTCCTAAGAGTCGAGAAGAGGTCCTCAATACCAGAGGAAAGATTTAACTCAGAGTTATTTGACCACCAGATATGAAACCATTTAATAAAGTCAGAATTTTCCAGCCAAGATCTGTTGAATTTAAATGGATAGTTAAAGGGACCTTTTGGTGGATTCCACTCAAACAGAATACGATAATGGTCGGATATGAGGGAGTAGTGTTTCCAAGTCCTGTAATCTCTGAGGATTGGCAGAAGGTCATGTGAGATAAGATACCTGTCTAGACGCTTACAAATACCATCCTTACCAGTCCGGCCATTGCTCCATGTTGGACCGATCGAGGGAGGAGCAACATCTACGAGGCCAACAGAGCCGAAGAGGGAATTAAAGTGATCAGAGTGATGGTCCAAAGTGGCCTTACAACCCCAGATTTTCGAGGCATGGAGGGTAAGATTAAGGTCACCTGCCAAAACAAGGTGTGGAAGATTGAGAAGACCACCACGGAGGGATTTATCCCAGACTGGAATCCTATCTTTGTAGGGACCATAGACATTCAGAACATGGATAGGATTAGGGAGACCACGGATGTGAGCGAGAAGTAAAATTCCGGCAAATGTATGGAAGGCTTTGCATTTCACATAAAGAGGATTCCAGGCAGAGAGGAGCCCACTCGAAAGACCCCATGCACTGATAGCACAGAATTCCCATGATGGCAGGATTTTAGAGAAAGAAAAGAGGGCCGGAAGAGCACTGCACATAGTTTCATGTAGGAGAATGATGTCTGGATGAAGGGTGTTAATGAGTGAACGGAGACCAAAAGATTTGGGCCTGCCTCCAAGGCCACGTACGTTGAGTGAGAGAATGATCATTAAGACGAGTCCAAAGGGGGGGAGCTCGCTCTAAGACCCCGAGGAGGATGACCATTAGCTTCCAATAATCGAACAAAAAGTGGGATATACGAAGGAGAGACCGGTGAGAGGACACGAGGCTCCAATCTCTTTTTAGGTTTCCTGATAGTAACGTTGGCGAATCTGATGGAGTTAAGTGGGAGGGTGGTAGAGGATTGCGGGGTGGTGGCTGTGAAGATGGAGAGGGATTTTTTGAGGGCAGGATCAGAGAAAGATGGTGAGGAGGTGGGGCTATGAGGTGAATGACCTGGGGGGGAGGGTGGTACCAGAGGCGGAGAGGAAGCCTGAGGTGGGCCTATCAGTGGGGGGTTGGTGAGGGTAGGGCCCGTGAGAGGTGGACGTGCAGAGAGGGGTGGAAAGTCCACCAATGAATCGAGGGCCGGAGGACACAAATGGTTGTTCACAGCCAGGGTGCCAGGGGAGCCCGGTTGAGCAAAAGGATCAGTCGAAGGAGTGTCCAAAGTAGTGGCAGGATCAAACGAAGGAGTGACCAAGGGAGAGGGATCCAATGCAGTGACTTCTGGTAAGGGAGGGGCCAAGACCTTTTTATGGGACATGATCAGGCTGTCGACTGCCTCAAATAGAGCTTCAGGAACAATTTCAACAGGTAGAGAAGAGTCAAAAACTGTACCTAAATGAGAGTGACGAGGAGCCTGGATACGATGCGAGGACGAGGGCGATGAGAAAAAGCTGGTGGCCGATAGATCATCACCAGAGATCCTTTGAGTACATGAGTGTCTAAGGTGACCAACTGCTCGACAGATGCTACAGCGGAACAGTACGAAGAGATAATCAAGTCTCTGAATCAGCAGACGATCATCAAGTAAGAGTTCAACCTCCGCAGGCAACCCCCGAGAGATGTCCATCTCTACCAGGATACGAGCAATCCTTTTGTCGTATACATGCAGAAAGTCCTCATCGATAGAGACGAAGCGGCCAATAGTATTGCCTATACCTGGGGGCTTGCTCCACAGGGGAAAGGGCAGCTGCGGCAAGAGGACCCAAAGGTGGCGCTTGCTAATCTTTTCCTTAAGTGGATCGAAATTAGTATGCCAACAGCCGAGCACCAAAGACCCTTTACCAACACGCCACAAGCTATCCAATACTCTGGTGCAATGATCTGGGTCCAAAAAAACGAAAACAATCCATCCTCTGGAGAGCAAACTGATAGTCGGAACGTAGTTAAATAAGGGCTTCCAGTGCTCGTTTTCCCATGAGACCCAGGATTGCTTATCCATTTTGCAATACTCCAGACGGCCAACCAACACACGGGAGCACAGGGTGGATACTCTGTCAATGAAAATATCGTGGCCCAGAACATATCGATACCGTTCAGCTGAGGCCTTGATGCATTTGGATATACGTTTCCAGCGGTGACGAATCGAGCCCCCAGAATCCGCCATATCATAAAGCGCAACAGCAACAGAAGGAAAGACCCCAAAAATACTCCACAAGGGCTCTCGAAACCAAGAACAGGGAGCCCGTGCCGTGAGGGCGTGGTGGGTCACGTGAGACCATAGTAAGAAACAAGAGACTGAAGTCAAACCCCAGGGGAAAAGAGGGCGGGTAGCAAAGTCCCAAGAAAGAAATATAAAACCACAGACAAAAACTAACAAGGGGAACAGTAGGACCCTACACAATGATGTGAGAAACAGACCACGAAAAAACCCTCGTCAGCAAGTACCCATGAGGCTAATGTCAACGGCCGACAATACCAAGAGAATGGTGACGAGGGAGATGACCAAAGAAAAAGAGCAACGGGCTACTAGCAAAAGAGTAGTCACGGAGTCAATCCAGAACCCCAAAAAACCAGAGTAGAGAGACCCTGCACAATGATGTGAGAAACAGACCACGAAAAAACCCTCGTCAGCAAGTACCCATGAGGCAAATGTCAACGGTCGACAATACCAAGAGAATGGTGACGAGGGAGATGACCAAAGAAAAAGAGCAACAGACAACTGAGTAGTCCCAAAGTCAACCCGGAACCCTAAAAAACCGGAGCAGAGGAGAAAAAAACATGCAAAGGTGGTGGGCAGGACGTCAATAAAATACATCCATTACCGAGCCGCGACAGGAGCGATGCCCTTCCCACTTTTTAGATAATGCTTGGTTGGTACTAGTCCCCCAGTGAAGGGGAGGGACTCCAAGCCAGGCCGCAGAACTCCGTAACCACAACCTTTGCAGAAACCCCAACTGGAGAACTGAAAACACAATGAACCCTGCAAGAAAGGAAACGGGCTAAAGATAAAAAATAAAACAACCCTTCTGCCACACCAGATAGCAGAGTCTACCCGGGGGCAAATAGTCAAAAATACCACCGAACAGGACAGCTTAACAAAGAAAGAGAGTGCCCAGGAACTCGGCAGGGCGTGGAGCTCCATGGCTTGGCAGACAGGGAGAAACAGAGGTCCCCAAAACCCCAGGCGCCATCGCGGAGCTCCAAACCCTCATGAATTGAACCCCATCTGCGCCAAAATTGCATAGGGCTAGTTCATTAGAATGTCAAAACTATTTGTCTCTTATGTTTGAAAGGTTAACACTGCAGGCTGTCCCTTCTGATTTGCGAGAGTTAAATATCTGCGCTCCCCTTTCAGACATTCCAAAGTCTATAAGGGAGCTAAAGAACCTCGAAAAGATTGTCATAATTAGCAATAGTCAATCCACACTCAAAAGGTTGCCCGACGAATTTTGTTATCTCTGATCCTTGAAATATTTGGTTTTCAAATACTTCTCCAGAATGGTGTCGCTACCTGATTCTTTTGGAGATCTAATAAACCTCCAACACGTCGATTTGGAAGGTGCTACCAGTTTGCAGATGCTTCCCAATTCATTTGGAAATTTAACTCGACTCAAATATCTATCTTTGAGCTGGTGCAAGAATTTGGCCATCTCCAACGGAACACTAGGAGATATTTCAATGCTGGAATACTTAGATCTTTCATATTGTAAGCAGGTGAAAGAATTACCTCCACAGGTTTCAAATCAACGGTCTTTGCAAAAGTTGTATTTGTAGAGAACGAAATTAAAAGAAATCCAAAGCCATATTGGAGACCTCTGCAATTTGGAAGTTCTGAAATTAGGTAGCAATTTGTTGGAAGTGCTACCACTTCAGCTCGGTGATATCAAGAACTTGAAGATCTTATCAATTTCTTATTCGCCTCAATTGAAATCCTTGCCCAATTCTATTGGACTGTTGAGTCAGTTGACTCGGTTGGAGATGGACCATTGTGGGATAGAATATTTACCACAACAGCTTCTCAAGATGAACAATCTAGAAATTTTAAAAGTATTAGACTGTCCGCTGCGGGAACATCCATTTAAAAAGGAGGTTGAAAGACAAAGCGAACCAGTCTTATCATCAGAAGGGGAGCGAGGGTTGAATAAACTAAACTCCTCCAAGAACAGACGCATGTTCGGGCTCAAGGAGTTAGTTCTGTCCCAAACAGAAAGGGAGGTATTTTTTGATGAGGGACTTTGTCCTAACCTTCAACAACTGACCTTGAGCCACTGTTATGAATTGAGGCAGATAGGAGGGCTGTGTGGTTTGCCAAAACTTCGAGATCTCAACATCAGCAAGTGCATAAAAGTTGAGGAGCTCCCGGGTCTTGAAACGTTGATTTCTTTGGAGAGTCTGGTTGTTGATGAATGCTATAAGCTCCAGAGCATACCAGGGTTGGGGCAGCTCACAATGCTCAGAACACTAGATGTTGGTGGATGCCGTGAGATACAAGAGCTGCCAGGTGTGGAACACTTGACTTCTTTGCAGTCATTGTATGTTAACGATTGCGAGAAGCTCCAGAGCATACCAGGGTTGGGGCAGCTCATAATGCTCCGAACACTAGATGTTAGTAGATGCCCTGAGATGCAAGAGCTGCCAGGTGTGGAACACTTGACTTCTTTGACTTCTTTGAATGTTAGTGGATGTCGTGAGATGCAAGAGCTGCCAGGTGTGGAACACTTGACTTCTTTGCAGTCGTTGTATGTTAAGGATTGCGAGAAGCTCCAGAGCATACCAGGGTTGGGGCAGCTCACAATGCTCCGAACACTAGATGTTAGTAGATGCCGTGAGATGGAAGAGCTGCCAGGTGTGGAACACTTGACTTCTTTGACTTCTTTGCTTGTTAGTGGATGCCGTGAGATGCAAGAGCTGCCAGGTGTGGAACACTTGACTTCTTTGCAGTCGTTGTATGTTAAGGATTGCGAGAAGCTCCAGAGCATACCAGGGTTGGGGCAGCTCACAATGCTCCGAACACTAGATGTTAGTAGATGCCGTGAGATGCAAGAGCTGCCAGGTGTGGAACACTTGACTTCTTTGACTTCTTTGAATGTTAGTGGATGCCGTGAGATGCAAGAGCTGGCAGGTGTGGAACACTTGACTTCTTTACTTCTTTGCAGTCATTGTATGTTAAGGATTGCCAGAAGCTCCAGAGCATACCAGGATTGGGGCAGCTCACAATGCTCCTAGAACTGGATGTTAGTGGATGTTGTGAGATGCATGAGCTGCCAGGTGTGGAACACTTGACTTCTTTGCAGTCGTTGTATGTTAAGGATTGCGAGAAGCTCCAGAGCATACCAGGATTGGGGCTGCTCACAATGCTCCGAGAACTGGATGTTAGTGGATGCCGTGAGATGCAAGAGCTGCCAGGTGTGGAACACTTGACTTCTTTGCAGTGGTTGTATGTTAAGGATTGTGAGAAGCTCCAGAGCATACCAGGGTTGGGGCAGCTCACAATGCTCCGAACAGTAGATGTTAGTAGATGCCGTGAGATGCAAGAGCTGCCAGGTGTGGAACACTTGACTTCTTTGAAGTGGTTGTATGTTAAGGATTGCGAGAAGCTCCAGATCATACCAGGATTGGGGCAGCTCACAATGCTCCGAGAACTGGATGTTAGTGGATGTCCTGAGATGCAAGAGCTGCCAGGTGTGGAACACTTGACTTCTTTGAAGTGGTTGTATGTAAAGGATTGCCAGAAGCTCCAGAGCATACCAGGATTGGGGCAGCTCACAATGCTCCGAGAACTGGATGTTAGTGGATGCCGTGAGATGCAAGAGCTGTCAGGTGTGGAACACTTGACTTCTTTGAAGTGGTTGTATGTTAAGGATTGCCAGAAGCTCCAGAGCATACCGGGTTTGGGGCAGCTTACAATGCTCGGAACACTAGATGTTAGTGGATGCCTTGAGATACAAGAGCTGCCAAGTGTGGAACATTTGACTTCTTTGGAGAGGCTGAATATTAGTGGGCTTGGGAAGCTCAAGAACATACCAGGGTTGCGGAATTTAACACAAATTGAAGAACTAGATGTTAGTGAATGCCATGAGATACCAGAGCTGCCTGGTTTGGAAAATTTGACTTCCTTGAAAAAGCTGAATGTTAGTGGGCTTGGGAAGCTCAATAGCATACCGGAGTTGCAGAATTTAACACAAATTGAAGAACTAGATGTTAGTGAATGCCATGGGATAATAGAGCTGCCAGGTTTGGAATGTTCAACTTCTTTAGAGAAGCTGAATCTGAGTGGACTTCACAAGCTGAAGAGCATACAAGGGTTGGGAGGACTCACAAAGATTAAAGAACTTAATGTTTGTGAATGTTATGAATTAGAAGAGTTGGCAGGTGTGGAACTTTTGATGTCATTGCAGGCTCTTAATGCTTGTAAATGTCCCAAATTGCAGTGGAGTGAGGGAATAGTTGAGCAGCTGCACCAACAGTTAAAGGATGGCTTTAAATATGATAAAGAAACAGAAAGAGAAAGAGAAAGATGCAGTTGTCTGCAGTTTCTGGAATTTCTCCGTTTCTACAATATCTCTGTTTCTGTGATATAGTTCGGGTGAGACTTGTTCTAGTGACAAAGCTTTCATTGCTTCATGTTCTATGCATGAATGTATGTAGGCCATCTATGTTCCATAGATGGCTTTTCTTGAAGATTAACTGTTCATTCAATTGCCAGTGGCTTGATTTAATGGCAAAAATTTAATAAATCGAGTAACATTAATTATGGTCTTTAATTAATATATATATATAAAATCGAAAATGTCTAACATCGATTAATAATTAATATTATTAATTTTAATATATATATATATATAAAAGATCAATCAATATTAATTATTGTTTTTTATATTTGATATTTAAAGATAATGTGCTGTTTAGATGTGAATTTCAATTACAATGGAATTGGAATCTTATTAATGTTAATTATAGGTTTTAATATTGGATATTCAAAAATAGTAGAATATTTTATATTTAGAGGTATTTTGTTGTTTATGGTTTAATTTTAATTATAATAATCATTGGAATTTTATAAACATTAATTATTGTTTTTAATATTTGATATTTAAAAATAGCTTTCTATTTAAACGTTAATTTCAATTATAAGTGTAATTAAAATATTTTATAAGTGTAATTAAAACCAGCATAGATCCAAATCCCAGGCTCTATCAAGCGCCGAGAGGGATCAAATCTTTGGAGGTGTAGACCTCTTCTTAAGTATTGCACTCAACTATTAGCTTTAATGTGATTCGGACCAAAAGGCACATTTTTTTATTTAAGGTCCACAAATAATATTTTTACTATTAATATTTAATACTATTTATGGCTGCATATAATATTTTTTATTTTGTTAAGAAAAAACATTAAAACATCTCCCCATACATAGTTTTAAAACCATGTGCAAGGCCCTCCTAAAATCATGGGTTGTTTAGGAGGCCTTGCACATGGTATTAAAACCATTTGCAACTACCTCCTAAACCATGTACAACAAAACCATGGGTTGTTTAAGAGGCATTGCACATGGCTTTAAAACCATTTGTAAGGCCCTCCTAAACCATGTACAATAAAACCATGGGTTATTGAGAGGCTTTGCACATGGTTATAAAACTATGTGCATGACCAACATTTTTTTTGCGGATAATTCAATTTTTATTTTTATTATTTTTTATTATTTTGTTAAGTAGAAACATTACAACATCTCCCCTATATTGTGTTGTTTTTCTCACGGACATTTTTTTATGGCAGATAATTAAATAGAAACATTACAACATCTCACCCATATTAGATTGTTTTTGTGGCCGACATTTATTTTGGAAGATAATTAAAAGTTTTGTTTTTTATAGCCGACATCTATGTAACGTTACGTACGTAACGTTACAACGTGACATAACATTACAGGATCTCCCCCATACTGGGCTGTAGAGCGCCTCTCGGCGCAATAATATTAATATTTAAAAAATTCATGAAAAAATATATTTTTTAAACATGAATTCGATAAAAATAAATTAAATAATGAAAATTTAAATTTAAATTTAAAAATAAATTGTATAAACTCTTAGGTAACTATAGTGAAAATATTAAAGAATAAGGAAATCCATGTGATTCTCAAATGTGATCATCTTTTCTACTTTAATAAAGTTAATTATGAGCCCCCCAAAAGTTACTTTAACAACTTGATCATCTTTTCTAGTGGTGTTGTATTCTTGGATACTCACATGTGGGTGTGGGGGACATATATCAACCAGATTCTCTGGTTTTGGGTGTTGTTGCGGGCGCTAGGGATGTCTAGTCTTCAGGCCCTATGGTGAGAGGGACTTGTGTGGTTGATGTGTTTCCTACTAAAAGGGACTTCAGGGCCAAAAGAGGGCACAATCTACATAATGCTCTTGTTAAGAAGTGATATTGGATTATGGGAAGAGACATTGGAATGGATGATGTAGAAGCTATGTCAACCCTAACTTTGGTGGGGAAATTTAACTACTAGGTTTTAGCTCAGAGGGAGATAGATAAGTGGGTAGAGGAGATGTGAACAATTCTTGGATATACTCATGTTTGTGAGACACTCCTAAATGGGTGGGTTTGTTTCCAATTTGAGAAGGATGAGGATGCGACGAGGATTCTTAGAGGCTTATAGTTGTGGGGGGATGGTAACTTATGCCCGGTAAAAGAACATTTTGTGTTATGTCATATGTGGGTTCTTCTCCTAGGTTTCCTCTTGCAATTTTGGAATGTGGAGGCATATGTGACCATTCAAGAAATGATTTGGGTAAGTTCCTATATCTGGACCAAGAAAAGTTGCATTCAAAGGACAAATGGATTGCATGCATTTTGGTCAATATTGACGTTAATCAAGGGCTCTTGGAGGGGTTGATTATCATATGGAGGGGTGTCACTTTCGAGCAACTTCTGGATTATTGGTAAGTTCCATTTTGATGCTCCTCATGCAAATTGACTACCCATCTAAAGGTGGAGTGTCCATGTCCTGTTGCTTGGCATCATGCACCCTAGTCAAGGTACTCCATGGCTCAAAATGTATCTGAAACAACTCCTACAACAGTCGTTGATACTACAGTCCCTCGTAATTTGGTGGCTAAGGCTTCAAAAGAGCCTCCTCTAGAGAACATCCATATTGATTTGTCTTCGGCACCATGTATGGTTAATGACTTGTTGAGGCCTGGAAATTCACAGGCAACAATAGCAAGGGATTCTCTCCGGTCAACGTTCCCAACTAGCCCGTGACTGTTTGGTGTAGGGAATCCATCCGGTTTGCGGTTTGGCTACCATAGGTCAAGTAACAAAAATAAAAGGTTTTACTAGTTGCGGCCTGGTTCACCATGTATATTTTTGTATTTTTGACTTTAAGTATGATATGCAAGTGCCTATCTAAGATGCAGATTGATAAAGAATGCAAGGAGTGGTCACAATGTGATGCGCAGGTTCTTACCTCTCGTCTTAGACTCTCTCACATCTAAATCACATGCAACTAGAAAAAACCCACACTAACTAAGCTGTCCCTAGGGAGCTAGATATTAATTCATGAGTAATGTAATATTGTTCACATGTTAAAATAAATCACAGATAGTTGTTCTTAGAATCAAAACACATAAACATGAATAAAAATATACACAACAAGATAGCTCATCAATCGTTAAAACCTGAGCCATTACTCATAGTGGAAATTATCACAGAATAAACCAGAGAACATTCAAATGATAACATAGGTTCAAAAAGTTAGAACGCTCTCATAGTTAATGAAACACAGTTGAAAACGAAATAATTCCCCTTCAACATTGTTCATTTAATCACATTCAAACATTCCACATAGCACCTTCTCCAACAGGCAAAATTTGTAATTTATTATTGTAAAACGAAGTAGTTCCTCTTACAACAAATGGCTCACAAGTTTCTCCAGGGAAAAAAAGCCCTCATTCCCTCTAACTTTCCTATATTTAAACAAAACCAGCGAAACCTTTGGGCTGCCCCAACTGTGTGACCTTTGGGCTCCCCCAACCGTTTAATTTCACAAATTGTCCTTGTGTGAGTGCTCATGATTCATATTATGCGTTACATTTCGGATTTAGACTTATGAGTACTTCATAAAACGGGACCAGCTCGGTAACTGATGAACCTTCCAATCCTGGGCCTTTGTTGCCATCGATTCTGCCTTGTCTTTTATTTGTCCTTTTTAAGATCCCGTTGAAACTCTGCTCATCACTTTTCAACCCACTTTCCTCAACTTTATCTTTCAGCTATGCCTTCTTGCAGCAGTAATCTGAAGAATCTTCTGAGTCCATCTGCAGTCAAAATAAAAATTCATCACTAATTCGGACTGCATCTTTTCAATAAACTTAAACCATACTAACAATAAAACAGATCATCAAAATGAGGCCCTGTACAACGTTCATTAGAGATAATTTGAGGTAAAAAATGGGCCTCCTAAGAGATGTACTACAAAAATATAAGATATATTAAAATATTATGAGTTAGGGGTTTTATGGGGTAGGTATATATGACAACTCACCTCCTACACTACTTTTTATGCACAACATAAATAACCATGGTTGAGTTACTTTTATAAATTGACTATAAATAAAATTAATAAAATAGCTCTATAATGATGTGACTAAGATTCATTGTAAATACCCAAA
>LPNX010175957.1:8561-54937 GCA_001517045.1 Pseudotsuga menziesii | reverse complement strand
ATGACTTAAAAGTACTTGTACCACTACCTTGGTTAAATATGGGTTTTCATCCACCATAGAAAATGTGACAAATAAGCATTCTTAACTCATGCAATGCCACCTTAACCATGGGGGATGATGCCATCTACTAGAATGTAATTGGTTGATTTTTATAGTACATTTTGGTCCTTTTGAGGCCCATTTTTTACCTCAAATTCTCTCTAATGCTCGTCGCGGAAACCTTAAAATGATAGAAAATGAAACCTCCGTCACCCATCAGATAGGGTAAAAACACACACAGAACAGGTGGGAAAAAAACCTTCACCGGCGGGAGAATCACTAAAGCATCGGCAGGAATAGCTTAATTAACAGCCGCAACAATGGGCTTCAGACGGACAATGAGTTCTGCGGGACCATTAAGTCTATCGGCGTCGAAAAGAGTAAATGCCAAAGCATCCGATGGAAAAGCTCCCTGTCGGCGAATGGAACGACATAAACGTCGGGAGGTTAGTGCATTACGCAGCCGCAATGGTGGAAGATAAAAAGACTACGGGCTCTGCGACAAATAAACATATCGGCAAAAATCGTAACAAAGCGTCGGCGAGTAGAACAGTTATATGACGGACATGTAGTTCACTCGGGAGCCACAATGGCGGAAAGCAATCATACTACAGCCTTCGATCAAAGTCATAAACTTTTCAATATGGCGCAGAAACATAATGAAAACATCAAGTGTTTAGGAAAACTTAGGGTTGTGCAATGGTCTAAAAACTTGTCTCATCTCCAAAACAGCGGCTTCATAAAAATCAAACACCGTGACTCAAACTTCAACCAACCTCCGACAGCGCAAAGCAAGTCAACATAATAACGTCACGGCATCGAAAAAGTCAACGCTATCCGTTAGAACATTCATTGTTCAACTTCCGCAATGGAGGCTCCGTAGGGAAATATGGCTCTGATGCTTTACTCAACTGACTTCCGATATCAACGAAAGAAATCATAGATCAAAGGATAACATTTTGAATCAACCTTCAAATTCCACAACCCAAAGCAGTTTCAGACATTAGCAATTTTCTGAAAAGCATGAAACAGTTGACCTCAGAAAAACAAACCGAACTTGTCGCAGAGGGAATACAAAAGTAGAGTTCATGGATTCAAACAATTTTAGGCAAGATAAAATTAAGAGGAGGGTCCAAAATTTCAAAAATTTGAGAAAATAGTTGCAGCTGCAACAATTGGCGACTACTTGGTGAACCTAGATCTCTGGACAATTTATTCCTTAAGTAATAGACTGTTTAACAATAAAACAAACATATTGAATTCTTCTAGATGTCTAGATTTCTCAAATAGCAAATATATGTACTTTTAATCATTGATGATAGTCTAATTTAGGAGAATGGAAACCAAGATTTCCAAGTCAAGATAACTCTTTTGAGGCTAGGAAGATGAGTTTCATTTATTACCTATGTCTTCGAATAGCTTCCAGATTGGACACCACAGGATTGTAACATATAGTAAACATAAATATTCATTTGTTCCTCATTCCCATGCCATTTGCACTTTTGTGCTTTTGGACTTTTTGTCCTTTATGAGTCCTCCTGCATGTCCTTCTTTCTGAATTTTCATTCAGGCTCCTCTATCCATAGTGTCGTTTTGTGTGAGAGGTGTATTTAACTTTCAGCTCACGGACGGAGAAGAAATTTTGGCAATTTAGTACTTATATGGTTTAGTACTTTGTTTTGATACATATTGCTTTCATAGGAGTTTTTGACTCTTATATTCCTTTACGCATTTAATTCTTGGCATGGGATCATTTATATATAATATACTGTTTACCCGGCTTCCTTTCCATGGGTCTTTTGCTGTCACTCCCTAGGACATTTTTAACTGTGAGATGGATGGAGCCTCAAAATAGTATTCTAGACCTTTTGATCCTGAGTTATTTTACAATGATTAAGTAGGACTTCAATGTGTTCATAGCCATTCAGGAAAACTGCTAAACTAGAAGAAATTATTTTAGATAAAACAATACTACACAGCCTTATAATCAAAGATTTTAGTTAATCCAGAATTATGATGCTCTCCATGCAACCAAAAGTTTGCCTCTTTTTATTGAAATCAATCAAAACCTAAACTAAAACAAACATAAATAAAATAAATCAAAATAAACAACCAAATCAATTTATTTATGTACAGGATAAAAGAACAAAAACAAAACTCAGGAAAAATAACGTTTGAGAACTAAACCATTTACTGGTAAGTTCTCTTCCCATCCCTGTAAATCTTGCAATTTATAGGTTGAGGGGCCAAGCTTTGCCGAAATCTGGAAAGGGCCCACCCATAACTGTTGGAATTTCGCGTGTTTTCCTTTCTCATCAAGGGGGTGGTCCCATTTGAGAACCAAATCTCCCACCTCGAATTCTTTAGTTCTGGCTTTGTGTTTATCAAACCATCTCTTTACTACCTCCTGTTGTTGTTTAAAATGTTCTCTGGCCTTGGATCTAGACTCTTCTGCCTTCAAAAGATTATGTATCCTTATTTGCAAGACTTCATTATTTGATCCTCTAGATTCTTGAGCGATTATGGAAGAGGGTAGCATGATATTGGGAGGTAGAATGGCCTCTTTTCCATAAACAAGGGTATACGGGGACACACCTAATGAAGTCTTGGGGGTGACCCTATCATCCCAAAGAGCATTTGGTAATGCTGAGTGCCAACTCCTCTGATTTTCTATCACCGTCTTTTTTAAAATCCTGTTTAGATTCTTGTTTGTAGATTCAGCCAAGCCATTTCCATGTGGATAGTAATTTGCAGAGTAATGCAACTTAATTCCTTTCTCATGAGCAAATGCAGTTAATTTAATCGAGGAAAAGTAAGTAGCATTATTGAAAACTAAAGAAATTGGAACTCCAAACTTGGTCATAATATGATCTTGCAAGAAGTCCTTGACCGCATCTTCATTTACTTTACGCAACGGAATGGCTTCGACCCAATGAGTGAAGTAATCGGTTGCTGTCAGAATATACTTGTGTTGCAGGGAAGAATTTGGCTTTATCTCTCCAATGATATCCATTCCCCACTGCTCAAAAGGTTATGTTATCATAACAGGCTTTAATGGTCCTGCTGCTTTAACTTGTCTTCCACCACACCTTTGGCATATATCGCATTTTTTGACATGGGCATGTGCATCTTTGAACAATGTGGGCCAATAATATCCAGCTCTGAGAATTTTATGTGCTGTCGTATCTCCGGAGAAATGTCCTCTAGCAGGCCCATCATGTAATTCTATCATTACCTTCTTCGCATCTTCCTTCTCTAAGCATCTAAGAAGAACTCCATCATAATTCTTTCTGAATAATATTCCTTCAACAATCTGATATGAGGCTGATTTAAGATGCAGTGCTCTTCTTTGCTTAGAATTCCAATGTTCCGGTAACAATCCCGCCTGAAGGTAATGCACAAGGTCTCGGTACCAGAAGTCCAGAGCTGTGAAAAGAGGACATACATCCATTAAATGTAACTCAGTTTCGTCTTCCCAGTCATGTTCTTCATTGTCTTTACTTTCAGCCATCAGTTTGCACAATCTCTGCCCTTTAATTATGGAGGCTAGCTTGAATTCGAGGTCATAATCCTGTAGAGCTGTTACCCAGTTGCCTCTTCTTTCTCCTAACTCCTTTTGTATGAAAAGAGATCTCACAGCTGGGTGTGAAACGATTACCTTTGTCCGGTTCTTTAGTATGTATGGCTTGATTTGTTTCACTGCTTTGAACATTGTGTAAGCTTTTTTATCCACAGCTGGGTAATTCAATTCGGCCCCTTGCAGACTAGTGCTCATAAATGATATGGGGAACTCATCTCCCCCATCTTCCTTCTGGGTAAGCACAGCTACTAGTGAATCATCAGATGCGAAAGTGTACAAAATAAAATCTTTCTCAAAATATGGACTTTTGAGGGAAGGTGAATGCACGACAACTGTCTTTATTTTACTAAATGCTTTCTTCTCTACATCAGTCCATTTGAATTGTACACTTTGCTTCACCATTTGCTGCAAAGGTTTAACAATTTGCACGAAATCTGGCACAAACCTTTGCACAAAATTTATTGTCCCCATAAATGACTACATGCCCTTTTTATTATGGGATAGAGGAATATCCTCGATAGCTTTGATCCTATCTGGGTCTATGGAGATCCCTTTCTTAGATACCACGTGTCCCAACAATTTACCTTCAGTAACTGCAAACACGCACTTCTTGGGGTTTAGTGAGACACCATATTTTCGGCAGCGTTCAAAAATCTGCTTTAGATGAAATTGGTGTTCCTCTCTTTTCATTGAGAAAATTGTGATGTCATTGAGGTATACTACAGCGCTACGGCCAATCAGACCGCGGAAAGCTATGTCCATAGCCCTATGGAAAGTAGCTCCAGCATTTATGAGTCCAAAGGGCATCCTTCTATAAGCAAAAGTTTCCCACTTGGTCCTGAATGTCGTTTTAAGTCTGTCTTCTTCAACTACTAATACTTGATTGTAGCCTAAGAATCCATCTAATAAAGAGAATAGTTCAGAACCCGAAACCATTTGCAATATCTGCTCCATGGGTGGGACAGGATAATTGTCTTTATCTGAAGCGCGATTTAAGTTTATGAAATCCACACATAGCCTAATTTCTCCGGATTTTTTCCTTGTCGGTACCAGATTTGAAACCCATTCTGAGTGTCTAACCTTGAAGATAATTCTAGCATCCAATAGTTTCTTAACTTCACTCTAAATTAAAGGTTCTAATTTTGGATGCATTTTCCTTAAAGGCTACTGATAAGGTTTGATTCCCGATCTGATGGGGATAACAGGCTGGATAATATTGGTGTCATATGTCTTCAGATTTTTATATGTCTAGGCAAAAACATTTTTGTATTGCTTGAAAAGAATGATAAACTTGTTCCTTTCACCTGGGGAGCAACATTTTCCCATATTCACATATTTAGTCTCCATTTCAGTCCCCACATTAATCAACTCGAGCTGTAGAGACGATCTATGAGTCTTCACATTCGCTGGTCTTCTAAATTTCTTGTTTAAATCAAACATCTGTTCTAAAGTCCTGACTCCCTTAGGAATAAAATTATTGAATTTTAGCTCAGCTTGATGTTCTTCATCATCAATAATCGCCCCTTTGAAGGTATCATCATTTGTCAAGCATTCTATAATCTGCTGATCATCATCGAACACTCATAGATTGGTAATCATATCTGGAACTGAAGGCCTGGAAAACAATTCAACAGAGCACCAATTATTAGAGGGCACAAGCCTCACAGCTGAGGTGGCCAACAAGTCAGCTGCTACATTCTTAAGTCTGGGAATCGATACAATGTTAAATGCACTAAAACATTTAAGCAAATCCCATACTTCATTTTGATAAGCTTTTAAATGAGGAGAAATGTAGTGTATTTGATTTCGAATTTGTTTTACAATTATTTCAGAATCTCCAAACACTTTCAGATTTTTTGCCTTTAATTCAATTGCTTTCCTTAATCCCTGAACTAATGCTTCATATTCAGCTTTGTTATTGGTACATTCAAACTCTAACCTACATGAAAGAAAATGTTTGTTTTTCTTAGGGTTAATCAGGACATAGCCGGCTCCTGACCCCTCTAAAGTTTTAGAACCATCAAAGAAAAGCGTCCAAAAATTGCTAACCACTACTGTGTGAGAATTAACATCTACATATACAACTAATTCTACTATTTTACAATCGATTTCATCAGCCTCTGAAAACCGAAGGAGATCAGGCTGAGCGTTTAATGTATTGCTGGCTTCTTCCGCTTGATAGTTTCCTAGTTCTAGCTCAATAAAGTAATTTCCCAAAACAGAATCTATTGGTTCATTTTTTTCTTCGAACTGAGTAACATTGTGTTTCATGTGGGGCTCCCTCAAAACTTTAATTTGATTTGGGATTCCTTTATATGGTAGCCACAGATGTGACCAATCTGTGGAAAAATATCTGTTCAGCTTTGCTGACCAATCTCTACTCAAAACAAGTCCATAAGCTTCCGGTATGTCAACCACCACAATATCAATGAATTGACACACTTTATCAGTTGAATATAAGAGAACGAGAACATCCTTCATTTCCCCAATTACCTTCACATTCGTTCTATCCAACTGAACGACCCTCCAGGTAGATGGTTTAGGTTGTCCATTTATCTTTTTGCAGACCGACAGCGGCATGACGTTGACTGATGCCCCTGAGTTTACTAGGCAGTTATGCACGTTATGGTTGAAACTTTCAAAAGTAAGAAGAAAAGGCGGATTCTTGCTTTTAGGCTTACCTCCCATACTTGCTTCACCAATTTCTTCTTCTTGGGGCTAATTGTCAGTGGGAAACCTCTCCTCTGATACTTCAAGTGCTTTCAATAGCTTTTCTTTCTGCTGGGGCACATTGCACATTTCAAATAATGAGATGTTTTCCCTTACCTTTTTGATATCCTACACAATGTCATAATCCATCTTATGTTCTATGAGATTCAATTTAACATTATTTATTTTTTCTTCATTGGGCTTAGTAGGCATGTTGATCTATCTAGGATTTTGACTGGTGATGGTAAATTCCGGAATTTTATTCGTTGAGGAGTTGTTTTGAAATTTCCTAACATTCTTTTGAAGTCTTTTGATCTTCGGGAGCATAAGACTGTTTTCCTTAATCAACCCCTGGCTTCTCGTCATTACATTTGTTTCCAGGATGCCCTCATGTCTCAGATCCTTTTCTTCCCCGGCATCAAACAACGATACACAGTCCCATAAAACCATGGTTTCATCCTCCTGTTTTTTTTGTTGATTTATTGTTGTCTTTCCCTTCTTCATTGTTGTCTTCAGTTATTTTGGAATCCAACAGTTGATTCATAACCAACGTCATTGAATTTATCCATTGAGGACAATTCTTTTTCAGAATGGGGTTGTTGGTGGAAAGTACAAAAGTTATCCATTCCTACCTCCGTTAAGTTCATAGATGCAAGGCTGTGCGGAGGGGGTTGGGATTGATTGTTATCTTCCCTTTTCTTGTAATAAGGCTTGTAGAACTTTTGGGCTTCCTTTTCCTTTTCCAAGTCTATGATTCTGTTAGAGAGCTTTTGCATCATCTTTGCCATTCCTTCGAAATCTGGTGATTGCTCCTCTTTAGGCTTAGTAAACAACAAATATTTCCTCCCAACATTTTTTTCTCCTGACCGTTCAGGATAATCTTCGATACTTTCTTTTACAGCCTCTACTCTCTCCGCTTCCTCATAAGTCTTTGCTAGCGTAGGTTTGTCCTTCATTTTGGAAAACATGGCCAAATCAAGTCCTAGAGCTGAGGTATAATATTCAATCAGGACTTTATCTGAGGGTTTGTCAGCTTCAGAAAAATTGTTAAGATAGGCTGTGAATCTTTGGGTAAAACTATGGACCTTCTCTTTTCTTTCTTTCTTTAAGGTGCACAGTCCTTTCATGAGAGCTGCATGAGTTTTTTGGGTTGCATACTTCTAAAAATCCTTTCAAAGGTATCCCAATCTGGGATAGAGTTTGCAGGCAAACTGAAATACCATGATGCTGCTGCTCCTTTAAGGCTGTGTGGGAAAAGTCTACAAACTACATCCTCATATTCCCCAGCCCTTAATCCCTCTATTACCAAATAGAAACTTTGTAAATGGTCATCTACTAACATCTTCTCATTTGGATCAAACTTAGGCAGCATCTTTTCAAAAGCTTGAGGTAAATCATGCAAAGGAGGTGTTAGGTTTAAAGGTGATATGGCTTTCGAAGCAGGTGGTGGATTTGGTGGGTTGGGTGGCTGATTTGTGTTTACGCCTGCCATGAGTCTGGGTGGAGAGTGAGGTGGTGAATGAATAGGAGTATGAACAGGTGAACAGTAAGGTGTATTTGGGCCCACTTGATTTAAAGGCTGAACCACCTCCTGTAAGGCTGTTTCTACTAGTTCTTCCAAATCTCCAACCAACACTGAGTCTTCCAATATAGGATGGCTTTTCCTTTTATATTCTCTTCTGGGCAAGTCAGGGATAATCGGTAATCCTCCAATCTTCTTCACATATGCCCTAGTGTGTCTTCTCAGATCATTAACTACTTCGTTATTGATAGAATACAAGTGCTCTTTACCCTTCTCTTCATGAATAGGATTGGGAAACAAACTGCTTTCTGAACTGTCACCGGTGGAATAATCTCGAGAAAATGGGCTTCCTCGGACAGCCATGCACTGGCAGCCCTCCTTCTAGCACCATAAACTGTTGAGGCCTGGAAATTCACTGGAAACAATAACAAGGTATTCTCCCCAGTCAATGTTCCCAACTAGCCCGTGACTGTTTGGTGTAGGGAATCTGTCAGGTTTGCGGTGCGGCTACCGTAGGTCAAGTAACAAAAATAAAAGGTTTTACCGGTTGCGGCCTGGTCCACCGTGTATATTTTTGTATTTTTGACTTTAAGTATGATATGCAAGTGCCTATCTAAGATGCAGATTGATAAAGAATGTAAGGAGTGGTCACAATGTGATGCGCAGGTTCTTACCTCTCATCTTAGACTCTCTCACATCTAAATCACACACAACTAGAAAAAACCCACACTAACTAAGCTGTCCTTAGAGAGCTAGATATTAATTCATGAGTAATATAATAATGTTCACATGTTAAGATAAATCACAGATAGCTGTTCTTAGAATTAAAATACATAAACATGAATAAAAATATACACAACAAGATAGCTCATCAATCGTTAAAACCTCCATTACTCATAGTGGAAATTATCACAGAATAAACCAGATAACATTCAAATGAGAAAATAAATTTAGAAAGTTAGAACGCTCTCACAGTTAATGAAACATAGTTGAAAATGAAATAATTCCCCTTCAACATTGATCATTTAATCACATTCGAACATTCCACACAACACCTTCTCCAACAGGCAAAATTTGTAATTTATTATTGTAAAACGAAGTAGTTCCTCTTACAACAAATGGCTCACAAGTTTCTCCAGGGAAAAAAAGGCCTCATTCCCTCTAACTTTCCTATATTTAAACAAAACCAGCAAAACCTTTGGGTTACACCAACCGTGTGACCTTTGGGCTCCCCTAGCTGTTTAATCTCACAAATTTGTCCTTTTGTGAGTGCTCATGATTCATATTATGCGTTACATTTCGGATTTAGACTTATGAGTACTTCATAAAACGGGATCAGCTCAGTAACTGATGAACCTTCCAACCCTAGGCCTCTGTTGCCATCGATTCTTCCTTGTCTTTTATTTGTCCTTTTTAAGATCCCATTGAAACTTTGCTCATCACTTTTCAGCCCACTTTCCTCAGATTTATCCTTCAGCTATGCCTTCTTGCAGCAGTAATCTGAACAATATTCTGAGTCCATCTGCAGTCAAAACAAAAATTCATCATTAATTCGGATTGCATCTTTTCAATAAACTTAAACCATACTAACAATAAAACAGATCATCAAAATGAGGCCCTGTACTGGTTCTCGTCGCAGAAACCTTAAAATGATATAAAATGAAACCTCTGCCACCCATCAGATAGGGTAAAAACACACACAGAACATGTGGGAAAAAAACCTTCACCGACGGGAGAATCACTAAAGCATCGGCAGGAATAGCTTAATTAATAGCCATGATGGTGGGCTTCAGACAGACAGAGAGTTCCGCGGGACCATTAAGTCTATCGGCACCGAAAAGACTAAATGCCAAAGCATTGGGCGGAAAAGCTCCCTGTCGGCGAAAGGAATGACATAAACGTCGGGAGGTTAGTGCATTACGCAGCCGCAATGGTGGAAGATAAAAAGAATACGGGCTCCACGGAAAATAAACATATCGACAAAAATCGTAACAAAGCATCGGCGAGTAGAGCAGTTATATGGCGGACATTTAGTTCGCTTGGGAGCCGCAATGGTAGAAAGCAATCAGACTACAGCCTTCGATCAAAGTCATAAAATTTCCAATATGGCGAAGAAACATAATGAAAACGTTAAGTGTTTGGGAAAACTTAGGGTTGTGCATCGGTCTAAAAACTTGTCTCATCTCCAAAATAGCGGCTTCATAAAGATCAAACACCCTGACTCAAACTTCAACCAACCTCCGACAGCGCAAAGCAAGTCAACATAATAACGTCACAGCATCGAAAAAGTCAATGCTATCTGTCAGAACATTCATCGTTTAGCTTCCGCAACGGAGGCTCCGTAGGGAAATACGGCTCCGATGCTCTGCTCAAATGACTTCCAATATCAATGAAAGAAATCACAGATTAAAGGATAACATTTCAAATCAACCTTCAAATTCCACAACCCAAAGCAGTTTCAGAAATTAACAATTTTCCAAAAAGCATGAAATAGTTGACCTCAGAAAAACAAACCAAACTTGTCGCAGAGGGAATACAAAAACAGAGTTCATGGAGTCAAACAATTTTAGGCAAGATAAAATTAAGAGGAGGGTCCAAAATTTCAAAAATTTGGGGAAACAGTTACAGCTGCAACATGACCATATTTCTACAATTTCTATTTATCTTGCAAATGATAGTTTAAAAGATTGGCATATAACAAAATGTCCTGTGGGGAAGGGTTTGATGGGGGATAAAGCGGGAGATTTTGTATCTCAATATGTAGATGTTCTTTGTGTTTTTTTGGACTCGGGGGTTTCTAGGGAGGGTTTGGGATCTTTGATGGATGAAAATCCTAGTTGATTAGTTTCCCTGTTGGTGTTGGGCCGGTTTATTCAGCGATTCCCTCTGATGGGGAAATTGTGTCAGTAGTTAGTGTTGGGGTAGATTTCCCTACTCTTGTCTCGGGTGTAGAGGTGAATACCAGTTTTAATGGTTCTTTGGGTTCTTCTTCAAATCGGATCTCTCATATTTTGACTACTCATGATACTATTGGGTCGGGTTCCTTGGAGCAGGGGGGGGGGGATTGGTGATGCCCAAGAGGTGCCTTCCAAATCTCAGGCCCTTGAGGAGATGCTTATAGCCTTGGTTCCTTCTTTCAAGGATATTTTACTAAAGAAGCCTCTTTAGATTTATGAGGGTTTTGTTCTCAAACTGTTTTCGAAAGGTGAGAGGGGAGCTTCTATTCCCTCCACTCCTAGTAATACCCCTCTCTGAAAACTGGACCACATTCGAGACAAATGTTCAAAGAAAGGGGTGTTTGTTGGGGGTTTGGATCCTGTGGGAAATGTTAAGGTTTCTCTTCCTCCATTTTATGTCTAAGGTATCAATAGAACTGAGGTTCGACCCTTTCTTGAGTCTTCGAACTGTTTTAGGGCCTTTAGAGTGTAGGAGGCCCTTGCTTGGGCTAAGAAATGATCTTGGTATCACTAAATATACTAGGGAATTTAGGGCCTCCCTAAATATTTGGCTCTCTGCAGTCTTTGTAACTCAGATAATCCTTATTTAATCTTTATTCAAGAAACTGTGACTAGTGGTGGTAGGACTCGAGATGTTTTTTTGAAAATTCTCCTAAGATGGGAAATCTTCTCTATCAATGTTGAAGGGTTATATGGGGGTCTCATTTTTGATTGGAACACCTGTTTTGTTTTGCTATTTCCTTACATCTATGTTGTTGACATTCAATTAATCGAGAGATCCCTGGACTTGGCTTTTGATATTAGTGTGGTTAATTGCTATGGCCCCTATTCTAACTTTCAAGATTTCTGGGATGGTGTTAAATTTGATAGTGTTTTCTTTGGAAAACTATGGAAATTGAATCCAGTGATAGATTAATTTTACTCACAACAATTATCAATTGAACATGCAAAATCACTCACAAAAGAGACTGAATATGGAGCTGAACACTAAACTGTATTAACTCAGTGCACAATAGCCAACCCTGTAATGACATAGGCTGCTACATTAAATAATTACATCAGGGATTCAAATGCATGAGGAGGCAATTCGAATCTAGTCAAAAGCAGGCTTACTAAAATTAAGCAAATCCCCCATAGGTGCATAAAGTAGTTTCCAAATCAGTCATGGAGCTCACGAATTGGCAAAAGCACTTAGGCAAGCTAAAGAGTGATGGAATGACAACTCATACATGCTTTTCCAAGGAGAAAAGAGTGGAGGATGTAGAGGACAAAAAATTAGTTCACCTCACCTAGTCAAACTTTCCCAATTGCCTTAAAGCACTGAAAAAGCAGAAAAAGCAGAAGGGCACCTAGGAGGCCAGGAATAAAGCAGAATTGATTCCTTGAGGTTTCCCAAGTGCTACATGAGTCAAAATAGGCAAGTTTGACCACTATGGATAGGTAAATGACAACTTGCATAAGGTGGGACACATGAACTAGGCAAATAAGACAAAAATAATTAAATTAATGTCTAAGGTAGTAAACTATGGGTTGATTATTCTAACACCCCCCCTTAATCCTAACTTATGATTAATATATCAGAAAATTATAGGGCCTAACAACAAGGCTTAGTCACCCTTTACATACTGCATGTCCATACAACCAAGGAAAGAGGCAAAAAACCACATGGGAAAATCCTCCCTTAAACATGGACTGTAAAACAAAATTTGGAAATCTTGTCTTCACTCATGCTTTACAGCATGATCAGCAATCCCCAGCAGTTATTTGAGATTGCTGAAGGTCTTCTCACAAAATGCTTTGGTGAAGATATCAGCTACTTGTTCTGAAGATGAACAGAAGAGTAGGTGAATGGTGCCATCATGCACAAGCTCTCTGATGTAGTGCATATGGATCTCAATGTGTTTGGTTCTCCGCTTCTAAAATGGATCTTTGCAGATTTGAATGGTACTCTGGTTATCATAGTAGATGGTAGTTGAGTACTCTGATTCGAAGCCACACTCTCCAAGTAATCCCTGCAACCATAAACATTGAGTTGCTGCATTAACAACTCCTCTGTACTCTGCTTCTGTAGATGAGAGTGCAATGGCACTCTGTTTCTTGCTTGACCAACTGATTGGCCCTTTTGCAAGAATAAACACATATCCTGATGTGGAATTTATGTCTATGCTATCACCTGCCCAATCACTGTCAGTAAATCCAATCAAATTAAGATCATATTTTGCTTTGTAGAAGATCCCATGTGTCCTTGTTCCCTAAACAAAGTTAAGGATCCTTTTGGCTTCTTTCCAATGGATATCATGAGGCTGATCCA
The DNA here is from genome assembly GCA_001517045.1 of Pseudotsuga menziesii. Taxonomy (NCBI): domain Eukaryota; kingdom Viridiplantae; phylum Streptophyta; class Pinopsida; order Pinales; family Pinaceae; genus Pseudotsuga; species Pseudotsuga menziesii. The sequence continues at coordinate 41,819 of LPNX010175957.1, read as the reverse complement.
TGTATCTAGAAGCTACACTTACTGCATAATAAAGATTAGGTCTAGTATGTGTAAGATACAACAAACATCCAATCAATTGCCTATACAGTGTATTGTTTACCATAGGTGAAGAATCAGCTTCTTCCAGCTTCACTCCTGAAAGGAAAGGAGTTTTGCTTGCTTTGCAATCCTTCATTCTGAATTTGTTCAGCAAATCCAAGGCATACTTGGACTAGTGCACCTTGATTCCAGCTTTGGTTTGAGCAATCTCAAGCCCCAAGAATTGGCTTAAGAGCCCCAAATCTGTGATGGAGAAGGCTTGGTTCATTGCACCCTTCAAGGAAGCAATCTCATCCTTTGAGCTTCCTGTAATGAGAAGGTCATCAACATATAACACAATGATCATTAATGAACCATTAATTAACTTCAAATAGACATTTGGATTTGATTTGCATCGAACAAAATTCAGTGATAGCAAGAAGCTATCAATCTTGGCATACCAAGCCCTGGGGGCTTGCTTTAGCCCATACAATGACTTTCTCAACCTGCACACAAGAGAAGGGTTAGTAGCAAATCCTTGAGGCTGCTGCATATATATCTCTTTAGTGAGATCTCCATTCAAGAAGGCACATTTTACATCCATGTGATGTAACTCCCATTGCTTTGAGGCTGCAATGGCTAAGGCTAGCCTGATGGAGTCCATCTTTGCCACTGGTGCAAAGGTCTCATTGTAATCTATGCCATGAACCTGTGAGTAGCCCTTGGCTACCAATCTGGCCTTGTACTTCAGAGGTGAACCATCAGCAGCAAATTTGGTCTTGTAGACCCACTTACACTGAACTAACTTCCTCCCTGGGGGAAGATCCACTAGCTCCCATGTGTTGCTCTTCTGGAGTGAGCTGAACTCTTCCTTCATGGCTGCTTGCCATATTGGATCTCCTACTACTTCTTCATATGTTTGAAGATCTGATTCCACCATCAAATAGCATTTCTCAGCAAACATAGGATCCTTCATGCACAGACCACTCTCGAATTGAGATCTAGTCCTCCTTGGGTCATTGGGATCCCTAGCTAGCTCTCCTGCTATATGTAGTGTCTTGGCTGCCCATTTTGGCCTTGTAGGGATGTTAGGGTCTGTAATAAACTCATCACTATCAGACATATCAGAATCAGCATGTTCAACAAACTCTTCACTTACTTTCATAGGTTCAGGTGGTGAAAAGGCTTCTCCAACTTCCACTGCTGCAAGGGGTTCTTCTTGAAACCGAACACACCTTTCAATGAAGGCTTTGTTTGTGCTCAAATTGATCAGCTTGTACCCTTTTGAATCTTAAGAGTACCCAACAAATAGGCACTCTTGGATTTGGGGCTGCAAAGCCTTTCTCTTTTCTGTTGGAATTCTAGCCCAAGCCCTTGAGCCAAAAATCCTGAAATGGGTCACATCTGGCTTGTGCCCACTCCATGCTTCGAAAGGAGTCATACCTTGAAGCTGTTTATGAGGAACCCTATTCTGGATATAGGCTGCACAGTTTATAGCTTTGGCCCAGTACTTTGGTGGCAAAGTTTTGGCCTCCATCATGCATGTTACCATCTCCTTCAGTGATCTGTTCTTCCTCTCAGCAACACCATTCTGCTGTGGTGTGTAAGGGATAGAATGCTACATCTGAATACCTGCATCTACACAATAATTAATAAACTCAAACTTGAAATACTCACCACCATTGTCAGATCTGAGGACCTTGAGTTTCCTCCCAGACTAGTTTTCAACCAAAGCCTTAAAGACTTTGAAGAGGCCAAAAACTTCAGACTTGTGTTTCAGGAAGTAAACCCAGTAATACCTGGAAAAGTCATCTATGAAAGTCAATGCATATTTGGCCTGAATCATGGACATATGAGGGAATGGGCCAGCAACATCACTGTGGATCAGCTCGAGAGGTGCAGAGGTTCTCTCATGACTAGCTCTCTCAAATTTGTGCTCTGGGTGTTTTCCTAGGATACAACCTTGGCAGACTCCTTTGGAAATTTTTATCTTGGGCAACCCTATGACCATCTATTTTTCACTAAGATCAGAAAGATACTTGTAATTTAGATGGCCAAATCTTGCTTGCCTCATTAGCATGAATCAGAAGAGCAGAGGGGCTTGAGTAGGGTAGGAAATGTGAGAACATGTATACCTTTTGAGCATGATTTGCAACTCCTTTTGCAATGACTTTACCATTTGAGATCTTTGTGATCTCAACTTCATCAGGGGAGAATATGACCTTCTTTGGAGACCCAGTGTGAGTCATCTGGTACACTGATAAGAGGTTGGAGGCAAGACCAGGCACATACAACACATTGCTGAACTGACCATGATCAAGTTCAATCCTCCCTTTGCCCAAACTTTCAGTGAGAGAGTCATCTCCCAGTACTATAGGTGGTCCTTTCGACATGTCAAGTGAGGAGAATTCCTCCTTGGTCGAAACCATGTGTCTTGAAGCTCCATAATCGATGATGAAACTAGGTGAGCTTGATGTAGCAGCAACCAATGCATGAAATCTGTCTCTGTCTTTTGAACTTGATCCTCCTTCTCTCTTCTTTGAGCTGTCTGGAAGGTAGATGCCATTCTTCTCCAGGAGTTGGGTCAGCATGTCTATTTGCTTCTTCATACAAGAGCTTTCAGTGTGATTGCCCTTATTGCAGTATGTGCACTTGCTCATTTCTCCTTTATTCTTCTTCTTCTGGTAGTTCTTCTTGGAACCTTGTGGCTCCTTCGGAGACTTGTTCTTGTCTCTCTTTTGCTCAGGTGGCTTTTTAGATTTCTTTTTGCTTTTTGAATCCACCTTCGAATCTCCACCAACCAGAGCTTGGTCTTTGGATGGTTTGATGGTGCCCATCATCACCAGCTTGTCTTGTTCTTGTGTGAGAGATTCCATGAAATATGCAAGGCTAGGCATCTTCCAGGTTCGAGCTGTCAGTTTTGTGGCATAGAAGGTCGAAACAAACACTGAATAGTCAGGGCCAAGCTTTGAGAGAATGGCCAAGACTAGCTGATCATCCTTCTTTTCGATCCCACACTGTTTTAACTGCAAAACAAGTGCTTTGAACTTGGAGAAATAGAGTTGCAGTGATTCAAAGCTATTGGGACTCAGGGAGATCAGTTCATTTTCGATTTGATGTCCCCTCATCTCATCTGTCTTTCCAAAAAGATCAGTAAGCTTCTCCCATACTTCATTCGGTGATGTCAATCCATCAATATGGAAAAGGAGGTCTCTGGAAATACTCAGACATAAGAGACCATAGGCCTCATCCCTCCTGTTGTGCCATTTTATCTTCTCTACAGCTGCATTGGGCTCTGCTTTTGTTGCCATAGTCATCCTGTAGAGGCCTTTCTCTCTCAACAGTAGCTCCATCTCTGCTTTCCATTCAAAGAAGTTGAAGGGAGTCAAGATGATCTTCTGAGATTGATCCATAGCTCAGAAATTGTCCCGGCTGTCAGTAGAAGGCTCCCAGTCACTGATGTCGAACTTGCAAAACAATTTTGAAGGAGAGAAATCGATCTACAATGGCTCTAATACCATGTGGAAATTGAACCCAGTGATAGATTAATTTTACTCACAACAATTATCAATTGAACATGTAAAATCACTCACAAAAGAGACTGAATATGGAGCTGAACACTAAACTGTATTAACTCAGTGTACAATAGCCAACCCTGTAATAACATAGGCTACTGCATTAAATAATTACATCAGGGATTCGAATGCATGAGGAGGCAATTCGAATCTAGTCAAAAGCAGGCTTACTAAAATTAAGCAAATCCCCCATAGGTGCATAAAGTAGTTTCCAAATCAGTCATGGAGCTCACGAATTGGCAAAAGCACTTAGGCAAGCTAAAGAGTGATGGAATGACAACTCATACATGCTTTTCCAAGGAGAAAAGAGTGGAGGATGTAGAGGACAAAAAACTAGTTCACCTCACCTAGTCAAACTTTCCCAATTGCCTTAAAGCACTGAAAAAGCAGGCAATAAAGCAGAAAAAGTAGAAGGGTGCCTAGGAGGCCAGGAATAAAGTAGAATTGATTCCTTGAGGTTTCCCAAGCGCTACATGAGTCAAAATAGGCAATTTTGACCACTATGGATAGGTAAATGACAACTTGCATAAGGTGGGACACATGAACCAGGCAAATAAGACAAAAATAATTAAATTAGTGTCTAAGGTAGTAAACTATGGGTTGATTATTCTAACAAAAACCTCATTTTTGGTGGGGATTTATTAAATTTCTCCACCTCTGATCATGACGTTTGGGGAAGTCAGGCATAGGTTTATACAATTGCTTAATATTTTAGAGAGATGTTCTTTGATGTTGGTCTTGTTGATATGGTTCCTGCGCCTTTTTATCCCTCCCGGAGGAATGGGTGTTAGGGGGGAAATGATATTTTGCTAAGAGAATTGATAGATTTTTTTTTTGTCTCGAAGTAACTTCTCAGTGGGTGGAACTATTATCGGTCTTGTATCTTGAATTATGATATCTCCAACCACATATGAGTGATTCTTCAATTGGTGAATGTGGTTGAAAAATGTAATTTTCCTTTTAAATTTAACCATGCTTGGTTAAAAGAAAAAGACTTCATTGATATTGTTTGCACAAAATGGCATTCTAGGACCTCCCATGAGGTTGTATCTCCTATTTTTTCTCTGTTTAAAATGTTGAAAGAGATTAAGGCCGTTGTTAGAATTTGGGGAAAAAACAAAAGAGAAAGCTCAGAAGGATGAATTGATTGAAGTGGATCATAAAATACATGAGGTTTTCCACAGTGCTTAGGGGGGCATTCTATCAAATGATGACAAGGCCACTTTTAGCTCACTATCTCAACATAAGGAACCATTTTACTTAGGTCCGAGTAGGAATCTTGGTGATTTAAGAGTAGAGTTTTTTGGACAGCCTTGGGAGACAATAATACTTATTTCTTTCATAAATTTGTTGAGATAAGGAGAATCATTAACACGTTCTGGGAGTCAAAAATTCAGGATGACAAACTATCTCTACATGAAAAGATTTGGAAAATGCAACTATTTCACATTTTAGGATGCTCTTCAGAGCCTTTGAACAATCTTCCATTTTCATTTACACTCTCATATCTTTTCCTTGGATGAGGGTTTGAATATTGGTGAACTAGTTACATTGGATGAGATAAAGAGAAATATGTCTAGGTTTGCTAAAGACAAGAGTCCAGGTCCGAATAGATGGACGGTTGAATTTTTTTCTTGATTTTTTTGACATTATTAGCTTGGACTAATAGGTTGTTGTTGAGGAGTCCCGAACACAAGGAAAAATCAAGGGTGCTATGAATGCTGCATTCTTGGCATTGGTTCCCAAAAGTTCTTAGGCATCATTCTTTGATGAATTCTGTAATACCCCAGTTTTGACTCCATGGTATTAAATTGTACATGATGTGTATATTGTATTGGAATCATGGCAAGGAGCTCAAGGCCAAGGCCCTACCATTGATTGATGTTTTGTGTATAGATGACCAAGGTCGATATCTATGGTTATAGTGCTAAGTCAAACAAGGCATACATTTTGATATATCATGTAAATACACAATTAATAAATATACCACAACTAGCTATGCACTACAACATGAAAGATATGGGTGCATGATTCTAGAAGGAATAGGGTGGGGATTTAGTCAAACCCCTGAGCCTTAGGGTGAGGCGAGATGTTAATGGGAGAGCCCATGAACCCTCAACTGCCTTTTTGTCCCCTGTACTCGATCATTCATTCCTTCCAGAAATTGGTTGAGGCAGTTAATGCCTTGGGTAGAGCAAAGCATGGCAGTCCGATTACTTGTCTAAGCAAATCTGTAAGCTTGCAGTCTGGGAAGTCGCGTTCTTGCTTCTGCAGTAAGAAAGCACATGATGAGTGCCAATCCGTTTTTCCCTCAATGACAGGAAGGTTTTATTGTTGTTACTGAGCGTCATTGTAAGAATTCACGGTTATTCTGATTATCCACGACCACTTTTGTTGCTCTCACTATCCTTGAGTCGTGGACGAGTGGTTCCGCAATGATTTTCCTGAACTGCAGAGTGGTATGAGACACTGGTCTCCTGTGTGCAAGGAAAACCTTGTTTTCTCTGTGTTGCTGAGTGAATGGGGAGTGGAGATATCTTGATTTTATGAGAGTGTGGTCTTTCATGGTTTCCCCAGTGCTGTTGTTCAATGGCTCATTGTGCATTCCCTCTACATTGTGGTGTGAAACCCTGTTTCTGTCTGTGTTATAGCTTAGTAGGGAAACCTGTTTCTCTGTGTTACAGAGCGAAGATTGTGTCATGTGGTTACCTTGTGGTTGTTGTGATGTGCACCTTGGTTTGAGGTCTACACTGTACCAAGACTTAGGAGTGGAAGAGATGAGGAATAGGCTTGACAAACCTAGTGAAGAGAGGAACCTCATGAAAATATAAGATTGGCCGGTGAATCTTCTATGCACACCTTGAAGAGAACTGGAAGGGAAGGCATAGCCCGAAGGATTATCGAGCAGATAAGGGGATGCTTCCTTGTGTTGGATGTGTAGGTATTGTGGATGCCAGGATAGATAGATCTTGGGGAGGTGTCCCTAGCTCTTAAATGAGCCACTAGATTAGTCATTCTACCTTTCCACTGCCTTAGCAGCCTGATAAACCCAAAGGAGATTGGCTTGGCTGACAGCCTAATAAACCCATTTGAATATTGGCTTGGATGGGTAGCCTGTTAACCCAATTGGATCTTGGCTTGGTTGTGTCTTGTGGTGCATTTGGCCTTGTGTGTAATCCTTGGTTGGATGGCCTGTTAACACAACTATGAAAGATGGCTTGGCTGTGTAGCCTGGTAAACCCATCTGTTGGCTTGGATGGTCCTTAAATGCAAGTGTTTGATTGATATCCTGCAGCCTATTAACCCAACTGTGTGTTGGCTTGGTTAGATAGTCTGATAAATATTACACCGAAATCTTGTACTCTTGATCCATGTGCCAGCCCTTTGCCTAATCCCCAAGTTTCTCTATGCTAAAGTTGATTGAGATCGAGGTTTTTCCTGCCTTTTTCCCCTCTCTAGGAAGGTCGACACTCTTGTCCTTCATGCTAGGTGCACCGGCGGTCGGCACTCTGTCTCCCACTGCTAAGTGCGCTGACGGTGCTTTTTCCCTTCCTGCTAAGTGCGCCGATGGCGTTTTGAGGGAAAAAAATCTAGCTTCGAGACCCTTCTTGAAGGTGTATGAGGTGGAGGATTATCCCTATTATCTAGGTGAGGTGGTATTTGGTTTCTAACCTATTGGGGAGATCCCTTTGATCCCTCCTCCTAATCCTCAACCTATTCTATCCCTTTTGCCTTATAAATTAAACCCTCTCTCCATTTGGAAGGGAGGAAAGACTATGGTACTCTTATGCTGGTGGAATTTCTAGGTGATCCCTATCACTCTTTGGAGGCTTGGCTTTGGCTTGGATTGCTGGATGGAAGATTGTAGTGTTAAGGCTAGGTTGTGATTTTCTCTCCTAACGGTAATTCTATGTATCTCCTTGATAACATTAATACAAATCTCTTTCCATAAATGTTATTTTGTAAATAATGTTTAGAAATTTCTTCCTTAACTGTTAGCTTAGATCAATTATATGTTTAGATACGCATATGTTGTTTTCTTGTTTCCACTTGCTTGGATAGGGTTTTGTAGCTAAAGATCTGAAGATTCTGGAGCTTGGATAAACAAAGAGAGAAGAGGATTTGCAGATTTAAGGTAGGTGATCTATCCATTACTTTGCATTTCCATTTGATCTAGGAAAGTAGGTTGTATTATGTATTTGATTTGTTCATCCAATTGGACTAGGGAGATTTGGCTTAATTATGATTGAGTAGATTTTTTCGATAACAAATTTGGCTCTTGTATTCTTGATCCATGTGTCAACCCTTTGCCTAATCCCCAAGTTTCTCTCTACTAAATTTGATTGAGATTGAGGTTTTTCCTACCTTTTTTCCCTTTCTAGGAAGGTTGACGCTCTTGTCCTTTATGCTAGGTGTGCTGAAGGCGCTTTTTCCCTTCATGCTAGGTGTGCCGATGTCAGCGCTCTGTCTCCCTATGCTAGGTGCGTCGATGTCAGCACTCTGTCTCCCTATGCTAGGTGCGCCGATGATTCTTTTTCCCTTTTTGGAAAGTGCACCGGTGGTGTTTTGAGGGAAAAAATCGGAGCTTCGAGGCCCTTCTCGAAGGTGGATGAGGTGGAGCTATATCCCTAGTTTCTAGGTGATGTGGCATTCGGTTCCTAACCTATAGGGAAGATCCCTTTGATCCCTCCTCCTAATACTCAACCTACTCTATCCCTTTAGCCTTATAAATTAAACCCTCTCTCCATTTGTGAAGGGAGGAAGGGCTATGGTACTATTATGCTGGTGGAATTTCTTGGTGATCTCTATCATCCTTTGGAGGCTTGGCTTGGATTGTTGGATGGAAGATTGCAATGTTAAGGCTAGGTTGTGATGTTCTTTCCTATGTAGTTCTATGTATCTCCTTGATTACATTAATACAAATCTCTTTCCATAAATTTTATTGTGTTAATAATGTTTAACTGTTAGCTTAGATCAATTATATGTTTGGATATGCATATACTATTTGCTTGTTTCCACTTGCTTGGCAGGGTTTTCCAACTGGAGATATAAAGATTCTGGAGTTTGGATCAACAAAGAGAGAAGATGATCTGCATATTTCAGGCAGGTAATCTATCTATTGCTTTGAATTTCTATTTGATCTAGGAAAGTAGATTGTTTTGATTTGTTCTAGATCCTCTTGGACTAGGGAGATCTGGATTGATTCCAATTGAGTAGATTTATCCGATAACAATAAACCCAACTGAAGGTTGGCTTGACTGTGTGTTATATGATCTAGTTGTGTGTGAGTCTGTTGTTCCCTAGTTCCTTGTGGAATCATTCCCAGCTCGGGGGTGGCAGTGGTGTTGAGAGATTAATGAACACACTGGACTATGGTTGGGTGGAATGTTGTAGTGACATAGCTAGTTGCAGGACAACATTCATCTTCAAGATAAGTATTCTATGTTATTTTATTTATGAAATGTATTTTCTTATGAATGATTATATTCATGTTGAATTCTTATTGATGATTAAGTATAAGTTTACTTGTGTATGTTTTCCTACATTTCACCTCTATACATGCATGGTATGTTTCAATGCATTTTTCCTAAGTTCATGGAGGCCATAATCCTATTACAGAGTAAAAAAGCATCTGACTTAGTGTTTCTGCCCCTTGGAATCCGCCTAGACAAGATGAAAGGTGGAAGCTGGAAAAGGGCAATTGAACATGGCATAAATGTATTGTCTCCGCACCCCGAGATCCGCTTGTGGGAGGTGGAGGGCAGAAGAGGAAAAGTGTAGAAAAGTTCAAAGCCAAAATTTAACTTGCTGATTTCCGAAGTCTGAGGTCAAAAAGTGGAATTTGGAAGTGCAGAAAAGGCTAAGGTCGAAAGCTAAGTTTTCCAATTCCTAAGTTTTGCACTAGAGGGTGGAAAGGCAGAACCATGGATAGATTTTCTGTTGTTTAATTGTTTTCCGATTTCAAAGTTCCGAGGTCCAAAAGGCGGAAAGAGGAAGTGCAGAAGGTAGAAGGCAGAATAGCCGTTAAGTGTTTTTATCGCACATTATGTTTCCGATTTCTGAGTTCTGAGGTCGGAAAGGTAGAAAGCATAAGTGCGGAAGGCGGAAGAGCCGTTAAGTATTTCCTGTGCACATTAGATTTACGATTCCTGAGTTCAGAGGTTGGAAAGGTGGAAATGAAAGTGCAGAAGGTGGAACCGTGGTCAAAGGACTCCATTAAGTTTTGGGTTTCGACTTTCAAGTTTCACAGGGCGGAAGGCAAGAGACGGAAATGATTGGTTCAGTGCAAAAGAGAGTTTTTGGTCTCAAAATGGATATGTCAAAAGGCAGAACGACTGTTACAATGGTTTCTAAGCTGATATTGAAAGTTGAAGAGTGTGTTAATATCCATTCCCCATGTTTTGAAAGGAGAACAAGGGTTCTTGAAGCAAATTTTTTTAATTATCTGCATTGTGCAGTATGGGGATGTTACAGATTGGTGTTAGAGCTGTGGGTTGCAGTGATGTGCCTAAATGAGATAGAATGAGTATTCGATAGAGATAAGAACATCCTCTGATACCAACATTGTAGTACACTACATTGTGGTATCAGAGCTTTTGGTTGCAACATTGGGCCTGGATGGGACAAGTGAACAGTTGCAGAGCTATTGGTTAAACAAACTTCTATCAATGATGTTTAATTTTTGAAATTTTTATGCAGCTAACAAACATGTTTATTAACACATTTTTGCAGAGTCAAAGTTCAGATTGAAAAGTTTGTTTTTAGCGCAACCATGAGAACCTACAACATGGATGATGCACAGGATCCCTATGGGCTCGAGGAAGATGCCATGGGGGAAAACATCAGAGTTGGAAATTCTGAAACATAGTCTAATAGAAGAACATTCCGAGAGACTCCGTGGGATGTTGCAGCCACCATGAGAAGCCTAAGGGTGGAGATGCAGAGTTACATAGAAGACAATGAAAGGCTGATTAAAGCTCAAGAAGAGTAGAATCAGCTGAATGCAGCCATGCTAAACAATTTGACAAACATCCAGAGAAAGATAAACTCTAGGCATCGAGATGTGAATCCAGGAGGAAGTAGGAGCGGTGCTAGAAGAAGGAAAAGATCTTTTAGTGGATCATCTGACTTTGAAGGATCCACTGGGGGTTCGAGCTCTTCATCTTACATGAATAAGAAGAAGAGGTTCTACCAAAACCGTTCACGTGATGAGTTTAAGAAGGCAACGCCTCCTACCTTTAATGGTGAGATAAAGACTGTACAGGAAGCTGAAGATTGGCTTCTGGGAATGAGAAAATATTTTCAGGTTCAAGACTACTCAGGAAATATGAAAGCAAGAGTAGCTATCTTCAATATGAATGGAAGATCTTCTATTTGGTGGGAGCACCTCAAGAAAGAAAAGAAGCACAATGAAAGGAAGATCAGGTGGAAACAATTCAAGAATTATTTCAAGTAGAAGTACCTCTCCGATAGGTACTATGATGATAAAATTAAATAATTCCATGAGCTGATATTGGGGCAGATGACCATGGAAGAGCATGCAAATAAATTCTTGGAACTATTGAGGTATGTCAGATACATCAAGGATGGTAAAGTGAAAATTAGGCATTTTCTGAGTGGATTACCTCAGTCCTACAAGGACAGGATTGAATTTGATGAGACTATAACTCTAGAAGAGGCTATTAGGAAGGACACGTATTGTTATGATTATATTAAAGGAAAACCTGATCATCATAAAGCCTGAAAGGATAAGAGGAATGAAAAGTTTGAACATAGGAAGAAAGGTTTCAAACCTCCTCACTTAAGGAATCAACAAAGACAACCATAACAAGCTGTGAATAAGCCAGCCAAAGTGATGGGAGAAAATACAAGAGACCTTAAAGAGATCAGAGAACCGCACCAATGCTGGAGATGTGGAAGACCCCACACGCGCTGGAACTGCCCTCTTGATAATGTATATGTGAGGCAAGTTCAAAACGTCCAGGAAGCAGAAACTCCAGGTGAGGTAGCTAAGACTATCCCTAGGATTTATGTAGCGCTAGGAAGCTCATCAGTCAACTGCAGTTGAAGTTGAAGGTAATATTACTGAGAAATTTGTTTCTGTTTTGACTGACCCTGGATCTACTCACAGTTATATTACTCCTAGAATTGTTGAGTTTTTTTATTTTAAGAAGTTAAAGCATAACAAATCATGGTTAGTTCAATTATCCACTAGAACCAAGAGAAAGGTTAGTGAAGTGGTAGAGAAATGTCCATTGGTTATGGATGGGTTAGTCATTTATGCAGATCTAAATGTTCTACCAGTTGGTTCCTATGATATTCTCATTGGAATGGACTGGTTAGAAGCTCATAGAGTCAAGCTTGACTGTTATAACAAGACCTTTGAGTGCATGGATGAAGAAGGAAACCTAAGGTTTGTAAGAGGCATTGCAAAGGTGATTTCTGTCAGGAAGATTTCAACAATGTAGCTGAAGAAGTTTTGTAGGAAAGGTTGCTAGTTGTATGCATCCCATGTTTTGGAGGCAATAGAGAATGAAACTCCTAGGTTGGAGGAATTTCATGTATTGCAGGAATTCAGGGATATTTTTTCTGAAGAAATTCTAGGACTTCCTCCAAAGAGGGACATTGATTTCACAATTGACCTTGTGCTAGGAGCATCACTAGTGTCCAAGACACCCTACAGGATGAGCACACCATAATTGCTAGAGTTGAAGATGCAGGTGCAAGAGTTGTTGGAAAAGAAGTATATCAGGTCGAGTGTGTCTCCTTGGGGAGCACCCGTTCTGTTTGTGAAGAAGAAAGATGGTACACTTAGGTTGTGTATTGATTACAAACAACTGAATACAGTCACTGCGAAGAATAAATATCCTTTACCTCGAATTGATGACCTTTTTGATCAAATGAGAGGAGCAAAGGTATTTTCCAATATTGACTTGAGGTCTAGTTACCATCAGGTAAGGATCAAGGATGAAGAAATTCATAAGACAACCTTCATAACAAGGTATGGACATTATGATTTTGTAGTGGTACCATTTGGTCTCACAAATGCGCCAACTACATTTATGTGTTTCATGAATGACGTTTTCAACAAGTATTTGGACAAGTTTGTTCTTGTCTTCCTTGATGACATTCTTATTTGTTCTAAGAATGAGGAAGAGCATGAAGAACATATGAGAATGGTATTACAATTGTTAAGGGAGCATAAGTTGTATGCCATGCTTAGAAAATTTGACTTCTATACATATAGAATTCATTATTTGGGTCACATTATCTCACAAGAAGGAATATTTGTGGACCCTGAGAAGATTGAGGCCATTATGAATTGGCCTACTCCAAGGAATGGGACAGATTTAATATCTTTTATGGGCCTTGCAAGATATTATAGGAGATTCATTGAAGGATTCTCCAAGGTTTCACATCTAATCACTTCTTTGCAAATGAAGGGGATAAAGCTTGAATGGACACCAAGGTGTGAAGAAAGATTCCAACAGTTGAAGTATCTTCTCAGAAGTGTACCAGTTTTGAAGATTACAAACCCAGAGAAGGAATTTGAGTTGTGTACTTATACATGTGGTCAAGGATCGGGAGGAGTTCTTATGCAAGGCAACCATGTGGTATGTTATGAGTCCATAAAGTTGAAGGATCATGAGAAGAACTATGCTACTCATGACTTAGAACTTGTAGCCATAGTACATGCTCTCAAGATGTGGAGGCATTACTTAATGGGCAGAAAATTTGAGTTAAGGATAGACCACTGTGGTATGAAACATTTGTTTGATCATCCAAGTTTAAATGCTAGGCAAGCTAGATGGCTGGAGTTTTTATGTGAGTTTGATTTTGAAATAAAACACAAAAGAAAAAGAAAACAAAGTGGCTGATGCACTCAATAGGAAGGTGCATGAAATGCATGTGGAATCTCTTAGTATTTTCCAATCAGATTTGAGACAACATATTTCCAATCATACTACTAAAGATGAAATGTATGTTTAGGTAAAAGACAAGTTGCAGCAGCAAAGTCTTGAAAAAAAGTATGAGGGATATAAGTTGGAAGAAGATGGGCTTCTTACCTATAAGAACATAATTTATATTCAAATGTAGTAGACTTGAGGAGAATTGTTATTGATGAAATGCATCAAGCTCCATATTCTAGTCACCCAGGATATCAAAAGACAATTTCCACAACCAGGAAGTGGTATTTTTGTCCAAGAATGAAAAAGGACATTACCGAGTATATTGCTAAATGCATGAAGTGTCAGCAGGTAAAGGTTGAGCATCAACACCCAACAGGTTTGTTGCAGCCTTTCCCAGCTCCGGAATAGAAATGGGAAGTTATTTCCATGGATTTTATTAGAGGATTACCAAAGACTGCAAAACAACATGATTCCATCATGGTTGTGGTGGACAGGTTGACAAAGGAATCACATTTTATACCCATCAAGTCCATGTTTAAGGCTGATCCCATTGCTAAGATTTTCATGAAGGAAATCTTCAGATGCATGGATTGCCTAAGGAAATAATTTTTGACAGGGATACCAAGTTCACTTCCAAGTTTTGGAAAATTCTGTTTGTAGATTTGTGTACAAAGTTGAACTTCAACACTGCCTACCATCCTCAGATTGATGAATAGACAGAGAGGGTGAATCAAGTGCTTGAAGAAATGATTCGCATGCATGTGATGGAAAAACACACCAAGTGGGAGGATTATTTACCGTTGGTATAGTTTTCCTATAATAATGGACAACAAGCATCATTGGGGATGAGTCCATATGAAGCTTTGTATGGAAGAAGGTGCAAGACACCAATGACTTGTGATAATCTAGTGGACATGATTGTGATTGGCCCATAAGTTCTCAAGGAAATGGAGCAAGAGGTTACAAATATCAGGTAGAATCTGAAGGAATCCCAGAACAGACAGAAGATCTATGCTGATAAGCATAGGGTGCAGTAGAGAATTCAATGTTGGGGATCATGTGTACCTCAGAGTGAGGGCAAGGAAGAGTTCCTTGAAGCTTGGAAGTTGTGCCAAGATTTCACCTAGATACTGTGGGCCATTTGAAGTGCTTAAAGAACAGGACCAGTTGCATATAGACTTGCATTGCATGCTAGCACTAGGGCTCATAATGTTTTTCATGTTTCTTTGGTTAAGAAATATGTACATGACGCTAGCCATGCGATTGATTGGGATGTGATTTAGGTGGAACCCGAGGGAGAGTTCCAAACCGAGCCATTGCACATCCTCGATAGGAAGGTTGCTGTGCTCGGGAACCGATCCGTCAGGCAGGTAAAGGTCCAGTGGAAGCACTACGGTTCTGAAGAGGCTACGTGGGAACTGGAGGATGCCATGCGATTGACACATTCAATTTTGTTCAATTTTGTAAAGCACCGAGGACAGTGCTATTGTAAGGGGGAGTGGAATGTAATACCCTGGTTTCGACCCAATGGTATTAAATTGTACATGATGTGTATATTGTATTGAATCATGCCAAGGAGCTCAAGGCCAAGGCCTTGCCATTGATTGATGTTTTGTGTGTAGGTGATCAAGGTTGATACCTATGGTTATAGTGTTCAGTCAGGCACCTTACATTTTGATATATCATGTAAATATGTAATTAATAAATATACCATAGCTAGCTATGCACTGCAGTGTGAAAGAGACGGGGGCATGATTCTACAAGGAATATGGTGGGGATTTAGTCAAACCCATGAGCCTTAGGATGAGGCCAAATGTCAATGGGAGAACCCATGAACCCTCAGCTACCTTTTTGGCCTTTGCACTCAATCATTCATTCCTTCCAGAAGTTGGTTGAGGCAGTTAATGCCTTGGGAAGAGAAAGGCATGGAAGTCTGATTACTTGTCTCAGCAAATCTACAAGCCTGCAGTCTGGGAAGCCGCGTTCTTGCTTCTATAGTAAGCAAGAAGGTGATGCGTTCTAGTCCATTTTTCCCCTAGGGACATGAAGGTTTTGTTGTTATTCCTAAGTGTCATTGTGAGAATTCATAGTTATTCTAATTATTCACGATCACTTCTGTTTCTCTAGCTATCCTTGAGTCGCGGACAAGTGCTTCCGCAGTGATTTCCCTGAACTACAAAGTGGTATGAGACCCTGGTCTTCTATGTGCAAGGAAAACCCTGTTTCCTTTGTGTTGTTGAGTGAATGGGATTTGGAGATCTCTCGATTTTATGAGAGTGAGGTCTTCCTTGGTTTCCCTAGTGCTGTTGTTCAGTGGTTCATTATTCATTCCCTCTACATTGTGGTGTGAAACCCTGTTTCTGTCTGTGTTACAGCTTGGTAGGAAAACCTGTTTCTTTGTGTTACAGAGTGAAGCCTGTGTGCTGTGGTTACCTTATGGTTGTTTTGATGTGCACCCTAGTTTGGGGTCTGCACTGTACCAAGACTTAGGAGTGGAAGAGACAAGGAATGAGCTTGATAAATCTAGTGTAGATAGGAACCTCATGAAATGATAAGAGTGGCTGGTGAATCTTTTATACAAAACTTGAAGAGCATTGGAAGGGAATGCATAGCCCGAGGGACTGTGGAGTAGAGAAGGGGATGCTTCCTTTTGTTGGGTGTGTAGATATTTTGGATGCCAGGCCAGATAGATCTTGGGGAGGTGTCCCTAGCTCTTAAATGAGCCACTAGATTAGTCATTCTACCTTTCTAATGCCTTAGCATCTTGATAAAACCAAAGGAGATTGGCTTGGATGATAGCCTAATAAACCCAATTGTATATTGGCTTGGCTGGGCATCCTGTTAACCCAATTGGATCTTGGCTTGGTTGTTTCTTGTGGTGCATTTTTCCTTATGTGTAATCCTTAGCTGGACAACTTGTTAACCCAACTATGAAAGATGGATTGGCTGTGAAGCCTAGCAAACCCATATATTGGCTTAGATGGTCCTTAAATGCAAGTGTTTGGCTTGATAGCCTGCAGCCTGTTAACCCAGCTACGTGTTGTCCTGGATGGATAGTCTGATTAACCCAATTGAAGGTTGGATTAACTATGTGTTATATGATCTAGCTATGTGTGAGTCTCTTGTTCCCTAGTTCCTTGTGGAATCATGCCTAGCTTGGGGGTGGTAGTGGTATTGACATATTAATGAACACACTGTCCTGTGGTTGGATGGAACATTGCACTGACATAGCTAGTTGCAGGAAAACATTCATCTTCAAGATAAGTATTCTGTGTTATGTTATTTCTGCAATGTATTTGATTATGAATGATTATATTCATGTTGAATTCTTATTGATGATTAAGTATAAGTTTACTTGTGTATATTTTCCTTCATTTTACCTCTGTACATGCCTTTTATGTTTCAATGCATTTTGCCTAAGTTCATGGAGGCCAGAAGCCTGTTACAGAGTCAAAAATCATCTAACTGAGTGTTTCCACCCCTTGGAATTCGACTGGGAAAGGTGGAAGCCAACAAAGGGAAGTGAACAAGGCATAATGTTGTGTTTCTACACCTTGGGATATGCATGCAGGAGGTAGAGGCCAGAAGTGAAAAATTGAAGAAAAATTTTATGGCAAAAATTAACTTTTCGATTTTCAAAGTCTGAGGTCGAAAAGCAGAAGTTGGAAGTGCGAAAAATGCTAAGGTCTAAAGCTAAGTTTTCTAATTCCTGAGTTCCGCACTGGAGGGTGGAAAGGAATATTGCGGAAGGAAGAACCATGGATAAAGTTTTTGTTGTTTGATAGTTTTCTGATTTCTAAGTTCCAAGGTCAGAAAGGTGGAAAGTGGAAGTGTGGAAGGCAGAAGGTGGAATTGCCGTTAAGTATTTTTGTCACACATTATGTTTCTGATTTTCAAGTTCCAAGACCGAAAAGGAGGAAAGCAAAAGTGTGAAAATAGAAAGGTGGAAGAGCCATTAAATATTTTCGATGCACATTAGATTTCCGATTCCCAAGTTTCAAGGTCGAAAATGCAGAAAGCGGAAGTGTGGAAGGTGGAACTGTGGTCGAAGGACTTCGTCATGTTTTTCGTTTCGAGTTCTGAGTTTCGCAGGGTGGAATGTGGAAGGCTAAAATGATAGGTTCAATGCGGAAGAGATTTTTTGGTCACAAAATGGATATGTCAAAAGACAGAATGAATATTATAGTGGTTTCTAAGGCGATATTGAATGTTGAAGAGTGTGTTAACATCCATGCCCTGTGTTTCGAAAGGAGAACAAGGGTTCTTGAAGCAAATTTTTTTAATTATCCATGTTATGGGGTATGGGAACGATACAACTTCAGATCCATTTTATGTTGTGATATTTTTTATAAGATGAATTACAAATTCATTTCCTCCAAGATCAAATATGCTCTATCAAAATTTGTTTCTAAGGAACAATTTGGTTTCTTATATAAGAGATAGATTCTTGATGCCATCGGTGTGGCTCAAGAAGGTTTTAACTCTAACAAATATAAGAGAATGAATTCTTTGGTTCTTAAATTGGACTTAATGAAGGCATATGATAGGGTAGAATGGACCTTCTTTTTCCTTGTTCTGCTTCAAATTGGCCTTCCTCTGGAGATCACAAATTGGATCATGGTGTGTGTTTCCTCCGTAAATTTGGTTATTTTAATTAATCATGCATGCTGTTCCTTTTTCAATTTATCAATAGGTATTCTACATGGATGTCCCCTCTCACTTAGTTTATTTCTTCTAGTTGTGGAGGGGCTCAATAAGCTCATCTCAACAATCATCAGTATAGTAATACTGAAGCACACATCTCAACAATCATCAGTATAAAAATACTGAAGCAAACATCTCAGCAATCATCAGTATAACAATACTGAAGCAAACATCTCAACAATCATCAGTATAACAATACCGAAGCAAACATCTCGGCAATCATCAGTATAACAATATTGAAGCAATTATCTCAACAATCATCAATATTGAAGCAAACATTTTAGCAAACATATTACCAAACATCAATATAACAATACTGAAGCAATCATATCAACTATCAATAGTATAGAAATACCGAGGATACATCTTTCCCTTCAATGTCTTGAAGCAACATCGCGATGAGTTCTATGGTAGATCCATTTGGGAATTTTGTCTAACTTACTAACTATTTCAAGCCAAACAAGCCTAGTTAGATAGATGGATCTCCCTCGGGACCAAACAAGCCTTGTCTAGAAAACCCTTTCAGGCCAAACAAGCCTATTCAGATATACTAATCCCCCTAGGATCAATAGTACTCATCTGAATTACTAACCCTTTCGGTACAAACAAGCCTAGCCAAACTTACTCTCCTCTAGACTGAGCTACTCACCACTGCATCCATCATCCATCTATTGTCGCTCCCTCTTTCGAGAGAGGTCCTTTCAGACTACACCAATCTTGTCTCGAAAGTATTCAAAATTTACACGAGCGAGAGGCTTAGTTAACACATCTTCCACTTGTTCCTCTGTAGCAACATTAGTATGTAAATACTGAAACATCAACATTTGCATCATCAATATGTAAATACTGAAACAACAACATCATCATTAATATGTTAGTGCTAAAGAATCATCATCAATAAATGCTATATCATCATTTGCATTATCAACACAGATATGTTGGAACATCATCATCATCATCATCCACATAAAAATGTTGAAATGACATCATCATCAACCCAAAGTGTTGTGACTTCAACCACATCAACATTATCAGCACATGGTGCTGGGACCACAATCATATCAGCATCATCAACACAAGGTGTTGCGACTACAACTATCTCAACAATCAGTTCAACAATAAAAAATCATCAGTGTAGTTACACTCAAACTATCTCAACAATCAACAATCAACAATCATCAGTATAGTAATACTGAAGCACACATCTCAACAATCATCAGTATAAAAATACTGAAGAAAACATCTCAACAATCATTAGTATAACAATACTGAAGCAAACATCTCAACAATCATCAGTATAACAATACCGAAGCAAACATCTCGGCAATCATCAGTATAACAATATTGAAGCAATTATCTCAACAATCATCAATATTGAAGTAAACATTTTAGCAAACATCTCAGCAAACATCAATATAGCAATACTGAAGCAATCATTTCAACTATCAACAGTATAGAAATATCGAGGATGCATCTTTCCCTTCAATGTCTCGAAGCAACATCGCGATGAGTTCTATGGTAGATCCATTTGGGAATTTTGTCTAAATTACTAACTATTTCGAGCCAAACAAGCCTAGTTATATAGATGGATCTACCTCGGGACCAAACAAGCCTTGTCTAGAAAAACCTTTCAGGCCAAACAAGCCTATTTAGACATACTAATCCCCCTAGGATCAATAGTCCTCGTCTGAATTACTAACCCTTTCAGGACAAACAAGCCTAGATAAACTTACTCTCCTCTAGACTGAGCTACTCACCACTGAATCCATCATCCATCTGTTGTCACTCCCTCTTTCGAGAGAGGTCCTTTCAGACTACACCAAATTTGTCTCGGAAGTATTCAAACTTTACACGAGCGAGAGGCCTAGTTAACACATCTGCCACTGGTTCCTCTGTAGGAACATGCTTGAGCTTTACAACTCCCTTATGCAACTTGTTCTTTAACATTCTATTCTTGTACATCCGCAACTGCATCGTACATTTACAACTTGCATAATTCTTCTTTTGTGCATCTCTAACTGCATCATTCTTATCCATAACTGTATTGTACATCTGCAAATTCATCATTTCTTCTCTTGTAGGTGATTGCATACAATCCTTACTACAAGTCAAATACAATTGTATGATTGGAAACATTTCCTAACATATTCATAATGACATACATAAAGATATATGTCATATAATCATGAAACTATTTTTGCTAATGCAACAATCATCTATATCTCATTTACATACTGTAACTTTCTATATGTCTTCCATCTTGCCAAGACATTATTTCACAAGTAGCAATGAAACTTTGTACGACAACATAAGCCACTTACCCATCACTTGCATATTAGTAGTAAATTACAAATATTCTACTATGCATAATACATTTCCTGAATCTAGAACCATATCTATGTACACATCTTTGAACAACTAAATATATAGGAAATAAAAATTCAAATACTTATCTTTGTTTGTTTGATAGACTCCATCTTGATCTTTGTCTTATTGAATTACTGGAGTCTTTGCCACATGTGTTCAACTTCATCGTTTGATTCTTAGGACATGTTCCTATCTTGCTCATGATCGGAAATACTGAGCAAGTATTCTTACACAACATATTACATAGAACTGTGTCTGTGTTTCCTACCAATGCATCCCTTCTTATCCAATGATGAAATGGATAAGAGTATAATCTTCATCTTCATTGGTATAATTCTTTTGAATCATATTCCTCATCAATTGAGGATCCTTTTCTTGCTTTCTTCTCAGCTGCAATATATTCATCCTTGGTTGTATTGAGAAGAACACTCTCCTTTCTGCAATGTGTTGGAGTTCGTAGGACTACCAACTCAATCAAAATCATCATATCTCTGTAGTACCCTTTAGGTACCACACCATTTTCTTTGCATATTTTACTTGGATAAGTAAAATGTCCTCTGGATTTCATCATACCTCTAATATCAAGAATCATGTCAAGATTCTCGAACTTTGAGATTTAGCGTAGTCACTCCCTCTGAGGTGGAACACCATCCTCTCTCTACATCTGTATTAGGATATTGGGGTGACAGGTATCCTCCTATGCTACTGGTCTTCTTTGTATCCATCTATGTCACCTGTAGAGGTCATTACATATCAGGATCCTTCTCTTGAACTTTGTTGCAAGTTTCCTCTTGTACCCATCTATGGGCTTCTCGCCCTTTATAGGATTTTATCTTCAACCTTGTAGTAAAGGTTGGGATCTCCATCACTCTAGTTGATCCTCAATTTCCTCATGTAACTGTATGTGCTATCCCATGGGTGCTTACTGAGCTTGTACAAATCATTCAGTGCATAGGTGGTTCTCTGTAGAGAGTCTCAAACCATATAGGTTGCTTTATCTACTTTTATTACACCAATTGTATAGTGTAATATCTGTTAAAATTTCATATGCTTAGCTAAAACATCAGTATTTCATTTCATTTTCATAACAAAAGCATATAAACAGGATCACTAAAAGAAACAGTATCACAAGAACAACACAAATTTATCCTGGGAAAACCCTAAAGGGAAAAACCCAGCAAAAGCTTCCTCAATATAGATGCCCCAAAAGATAAAAGATAAAACCAACAATGAGATCAAAGCCTGATCCTCCTCCTTCTCTAGCTACTTCTCTCTTCTCCACTAATGTGCTATACAAGTGAGTGTGTGTGTTCCAAATGAGGAGCGCCATACCTCTATTTATATTCATCCGTTCACTTTAATAATTAAATCCGACATATAGGCTCGAGTTACACATGTAGGCTCAAGTAACCACACTGGGGTGCTAATGACCCACCTTTACAATTAGAGGGGACTGCCTCATGAATCTTATTAGTTCTTCTGATTAGAAGCATCGGGGTACAAATTTATACAAGTGGTTCCCCTAGTAGGACCATCAGGGACCACAAAAAGATACATATAGAATATTCTTTGAAGTTACAATATTTCAACACTCCGCCTTAACGAGAAGGGTATTCTACAACAACATCAACAACAACAATAGCAGGAAAGAGATAGAGGACATCATCAACATCATCAGGGTAACACATCTATAAATCATTAGAAGCTTTTAAACATCATATAGTCTTCATCTTCAATCTTCAACGACAACAACTCTTTGACCTTTCGATCAGCATCAACATCTTCAACGACAGCAACTATTTGAATTTTCGATCAGCATCAACATCTTCAACACTTTTACCTTTCGATTAGCAGCAACATCTTCAGCACTTTTACCTTTCGATCAGTAGCAACATCTTCAGCACTTTGACCTTTTGATCAGCAACATCTTCAGCACTTTGACCCTTTCAATCAGCAACATCTTCAGCACTTTGACCTTTTGACCAGCAACAACATCTTTAGCATTTTGACCTTTCGATCAGCAACATCATCTTCAGCATACTCTGATCTTTCGATCAGAAACATCATCATCAAAACATTATCATCATCACACTTTGATATTTCAATCAGAAACACCATCATCATTAGCAACAACTTGCAAACCACAGTACAAAGACAAAGAAGTCTTTGGATCTCTTTTGGACTTAAAGTTCAGGGATGATGCAATCCTACCACCTTCTCGATGATCGAAGTTCACCGGATCCATTCTAAACTGAAGTTCAAAAATGATACAATCCTGCCACCTTCTCGATGACCGAAGTTCACCGGATCCATTCTGAACCGAAGTTCAAGGATAATACAATCCCACCACCTTCTCAATGATCGAAGTTCATCGGATCCGTTTTGAACCGAAGTTCAAGGATGATACAATCCTTCCACCTTCTCGATGACCAAATTTCACCAGATCCGTTCTGAACCGAAGTTCAAGGATGATACAATCCTGCCACCTTCTCGATGACCAAAGTTCACCGGATCTGTTTTGAACCAAAGTTCAAGGATGATACAATCCTGCCACCTTCTCGATGACCAAAGTTCACCAGATCCATTCTAAACCAAAGTTCAAGGATGATACAATCCTGCCACATTCTCGATGATCGAAGTCACTAGATCCGTTCTGAACCGAAGTTCAAGGATGATACAATCCTGCCACATTCTCGATGACCGAAGTCACCGGATCCATTATGGACATATGTCCCAGGATGATACAATCCCTCTTCATTCTTGAGGACCGATGTCACCGGATCACTTTAGGGAAAGTGCTGAGGGATGATACAATCCCACTGTAACATCACTACTCCCCCTTTCGGGGAAGGTATTTTCGAACCACACCAAGCTTGTCTCGAAAGTGTTCAAACTTTACTTAGGACAGAGGCTTTGTCAACACATCAGCAACTTGTTCATCATTACTCACATACTGGAGCTTTATGGCTCCTTTCTGCATCATATCTCGAATGTAGAAATACCTGATTTCTATGTGCTTTGATCTGTCGTGGAACACAGGGTTCTCTGTCATCTTTATACAACTTTGGTTGTCACATAGAATCACGATAGTGTCTAACTCTAGGTTGAATAATCCTGACATCAGCTTTCGAAGCCATATGGCTTCACAACTAGCAGAGCAAGCTGCTATATATTCTACTTCGGTTGTCCTTAGAGCAACACTGGATTGCTTTTTGCTAAACCATGAAATCATAGCATATCCTAGACTATAACATCCACATGATGTGCTTTTTCTGTCCGAGATACTTCCGGCCCAATTTGCATTTGTATATCCATACAATCTATACTCATGGCTATTATCATAATATAGACCAAAGTCTATAGTCCCTTTCAAATATCTCATCACATGTTTTGCAACTACCAAGTGAACCCGTCTAGGTTGAACTAGATATTACTTAAGGTGTTCACAACAAAACAAATGTCTGGTCTGGTATTTGTTAAGTACATCAATGACCCAATGATATGTCTGTAATGAGTCACATCCACTAACTCTGATGAGTCATCAGTTAACAACTTTAGGTTGGAATCCATGGGTGTGGCCAAGGCTTTGCATTCCAACATATTGAATCTTTATAATATCTCTACTGCATACTTTCCCTGGTTGAGAAAGATTCTTTCTAAACTTTGCCATACTTCCAAACCTAGGAAATAATGCATTAACTGAAGGTCTTTCATCTCAAATATTTTTACTAGTTTCTTCTTGCTTTCCATAATATGTTTCTCATTCCCTGTTAAGAATAAGTCATCCACATATAGTAGAAGGATGACAGATTCATCTTCTACAACCTTGAGGTAAAGGTTAGGATAAACTTTACTCTTGGTAAGCCCATGCTCGATAGGAAACTATCTATCCTCTCATACCAAGCTCGATGAGCTTGACCATACAAGGCCTTCTTCAACTTGCATACATGAGTATGTCTATATTCAAATTCAAATCCTTGTGGATTTTCTATGTATACTTCTTCTTCAATCACACCATTCAGAAAATCTGTTTTCACATCCATCTGGTGTAAGTCCCACTTCATAATGGATGCAAGTGCCATGATAGTTCTAATCGAAGTATACAATGCTACTGGGGCAAATGTCTCTTCATAATCAATTCCCTCTTTCTAAGAGAAACCTCTAGCCACAAATATTGCTTTATACTTCTTGATACTTCCGTCAGCTGCATGCTTTATTTTGTATATCCATTTGGAGGATACTATACTTCTTCCTTATGGTTTGGGAACTATATCCCATAAATCATTCTTCATTATTGACTAGTATTCTTTAGTCATTGCTTCTACCCATTCTTTCTTCTGTACCACTTCTTCATAGTTTGTAGGTTCTTGATCTACAAGATCACACATCAAGGCTACATAGTTGGAAAAAGTCTTAGGTTTCTTTCTTTCACTTGTGGAACCTTCAGGAGCTCCATATCTTTCTGCCTCTTGTATAATTTCTCTTGTCCAAGCAGGCTTTCTCTTTCTTGATATCTCCATCATGGGAGGTTCTTGTGGTCCTGCTATGTCATGTTATTTAGGAGCTTCATCTTCAGGGAGACATGTAGTTTCTTTATTTTTGGGAGGTGTCTCTTCTTCATACACCTCTTCATGTTGGCATTTCCTAGATCTCTTGAGGTCTGCATCTTCATCGAATGTCACATCTCGACTGATTTCCATGTGATGGAATCTAGGAATGTAGATTCTGAATGCTTTGGATACTTCACAATATCCAACAAATATCCCCTTCTTTCCGGAAGGGTCTAACTTGGTTCTTTTCTCTTTTGGTATATGAATATATACTTGACAACCAAATATCTTGAGGTGACTTCCCTTAGGCTTATTTCCCATGAACATCTCTTTTGGAGTCTTGAACCCAAGATCACTATGAGATATTCTATTATGTACATACATAACAGTTCTTGCCGTTTCTGCCCATAGATGCATTGGAAGATCTTGATCATATATCATTGTCTTCACTGCCTCCATGATGGTTCTGTTCTTTCTTCCCGCAACCCCATTCTGTTGAGGATTGTAGGGAGTAGTTAGTTCCCTCTTGATTCTGGCATCTTTGCAAAAGGCTTGAAACTCTTTTGAGGTATACTCTCCGCCATTGTCTGATGGGAGTGTCTTTATTTTCTTCTCTGAAAGATTCTCTATAAAGGCTTTGAACTCCTTGAATTTTTCAAACACTTCACTCTTTGCTTTCAAGAATTATATCCAAGTATTTCTTGAAAAATCATTAATAAATGTGATATAATATTCAAAGCCACTTAAGGATGTAGAAGACATGGGACCACATACATATGAATGAATCAATTCCAACGTACCTTTTGTCTTTGTTTCACTTTTCGGAAATGGATTCTTGATGTTCTTTCCCTTCACACATCCTTTGCAAATGCCTTCATGCTTGATATTCATGTCTGGTAATCCCATCACTACTTTGTTCACATGAGGTAGAGCTTTGTAATTAATGCAGGAAAGCCTTCTATGCCATAGTTCACTAGGGTTAGTAGACTCATGCATAAGGGCCGTTTCTAAGTGCCCCTTGAGTTTATACAAGCCTCCTTCTTCTTCACCAATAATGATTGCATCTTCAATATTCTTTCCTTTTGGCCACATGAGCACTTGGCCATCTATGAAAGTAACTCTGCATCCTTTCTTATCTAAAGCTGAGATAGAAAGTAAATTCTTCTTTAGAACAAGTACATATAATGCATCTTTCATCTTTAGGGGATTACCTGAATCAAGTTTGTAACTTGCCTCACCAACTCCTTTGATAGGATATTGATAGTCATCTCCTAGGGATACTTTTTGAGGAGAGCTCTTTTCTTCAAGTTTGGACAGAGTTTTATTTTGTCTCGTCATGTTCTTTGAAGCACCACTATCAATAAGCGAAGTGTCTTCTCTAGGAATTATAGATCCAGAGAGTGCAGAGAATAGCACATACTCTTCTGCATCTTCTTCTCTTGCTTGTTTTCTTGGAGGTCCTTCTTCTTCTTCTTCTTCTTCTTCATCTTCATATTCTTCTAGATGAGCATGATGTCTTTTGTTGTTGTTGATCCTCTTCCTATATTCTTGCCTCTTTATAGGACACTTTCGGGCAATGTGTCCTATCTTATTACAATGAAAACATTCAAAATCAGAATAGTCTCTAATGGGAGGATTTTATCTTACCCTTTGGATTCTTCTGGGAGGTTGAGACTCCTTGAAATTTATTCTCTTGAAATTAGATTGGCCTCTTCTTCTTTTGGTGTGAGTGGCTAGGGCTTGATCATCTTCTTTTAGTAAGGCTTCTCTATTTGCCACTCTAGTCTCCTCTTGAATGCATTCTTCCCATACAACATCAAACTTCATGCTTTCTTTTCTGGCACACATCATCTGAATGAAGGACTCCTAGGGTCTAGTGAATCCATTGAGAGCAGTCATAACCATTTCATCTTCATTAAGCTTATCTCCAATAGCTTCTAGTTGCTCTTCGATCTGAGAAACCCTTGTGAAGTAGTCTTGGATGGATTCTCCATGACTCATCTTGGTGCTCTTCAGTTGGGCTCTTAGATTCATCTTCCTGTTAATGTTCCTTCCCTCATACATTCTGGATAGGGCATCAAACATTTCTTTTGGAGTCTTCTTGGATGACACTTGAGGAATCAAGTGATCCTTGATGGAGTCAGCAATAATCCTTTGTGCCCTAATCATATATTTTCTATGCTTCTCCTTGGCTTCAGCTTCTTCAGGTTTTGCAACTTCTTCTTTGACATACTTATCAAGATCATTCTCTTGGAGAATGAGACCAATCCTGTATTTCCATGCTCAAAAATTCTCTATGCCTTCTATCTTGTCCTCAAGCTTAGTGCTTGGGGCCATCTTGTCAGAAAATCACAAAAAAATGAAATTTTGCGGAATGAGAAACTGACCTTACCAGAAGATGCGCTTGAATGAGGTGAGTTGACTGGTGTGCTTGGATTCTGGAGATTTCAACTCTTCACCTTTCAAATCAGACTTGCAAGATTCAGCTTCTGCAGCTTTCTGGTTCAACAGTTTTCTAGTGCAGCTGTCAAACTAGGGTTTGACTTTCCCAGAGAATCACACATCCAAAAAATTTGATTCTAGGCTCAAAAGAAGTGCTCTAGGAGGGCGCAACCTTTTATGCAAGAAGTTTTCTGAAACTCAATTTTTTTTCCTGAAACCCTAATTTCTTCCAGGGAGAGAGAGAAGGCTATTTCACCTTGTGAAAGCTGTCCTATTCAGGCTAGCTCTGATACCATGTTAAAATTTCATATGCTTAGCTAAAACATCAGTATTTCATTTCATTTTCATAAAAAAATCATATAAACAGGATCACTGAAAGAAACAGTATCACAAGAACAACACAGATTTATCCTAGGAAAACCCTAAAGGGAAAAACCCAGCAAAAGATTCCTCAATATAGATGCCCCAAAAGATAAAAGATAAAACCAACAAGGAGATCAAATCCTGATCCTCCTCCTTCTCCAGCTACTTCTCTCCTCTCCACTAATGCGCTACACAAGTGAGTGTGTGTGTTCCAAATAAGGAGTGCCACACCTCTATTTATATTCATCCGTTCACTTTAATAATTAAATCCGACATGTAGACTCGAGTTAATCATGTAGGCTCGAGATACACATGTAGGCTCAAGTAACCACACTGGGGTGCTAATGACCCACCTTTACAATTAGAGGAGACTACCTCATGACTCTTATTAGTTCTTCCGATTAGAAGCATCGGGGTACAAAGTAATACAAGTGGTTCTCCCGGTAGGACCATCGGGGACCACAAAAAGATACATATAGAATATTCTTCGAAGTTACAATATTTCAAAAATATCCACTACTGAATAGGTGTGTCTAGCTCCTAGAGTAGTGACTTTCCATAATCGACTCTCTCTTTTGATAGAGACCACGAACCTTGCTTCGCATCCGTTATTACTTCGATCAAAGGTATACTCAATCTTATAGATCTACTAGGAAGACAAAACTTCCCTTCATGTTTCGAACTCACATCCAAAAATAATTATGTATGATCAACTGTTACTTCTAGATCATATCATCCTACCATTGTTCCTTCATGGGACATTCTTTCGCAGTGTCCTTTCTTATCACAACTGAACTATTGAGTTGTGACATGTCCTTCTATTCTTTGCGGAAATGTTCTTTGTTTTTTCTCTACTTGGTATGAGTTGTTAGGGATTGATTGTCATCTCTTCTTCTTTTTTCCATCAATCAATCATGCATTCCTCCACATGTGATATTCCTACTAGAACAACTCTCTTGATTGAATTTGGAAGACCATTCAAAGTTGTAATTTATGCTTTTGCTTCTTTGACATTGTCTTCAACGACTTCTAATTGATCCTTGAGATGAAATCTTCTTGTGAAGTAATCATTGAATGTATTTTGACATTGCACCTTCACATTGTTGATTTGAGCTCTCAAGGTCATCTTCATACATGTTTTTCATTGCATTTAAAATATCCTTGGGAGTCTTCAAGGATGATACATGTGAGATCCAATGGAGAGGAAAATACTCATCATTGTTTTGACTAGGTCCTTCTTTGCTTCAACTTCATCTCCGTCTGGATCTGTAGCTTCTTCTTTGACATATTTATTCATGGCATGCTTATTCAAGTATGACAAGCACTCTATAATTCCATTCTTAGAAGTTCTCAACTCTTTCAAACTTGTCCTCAAGATTGGTACTGTTTGTATTCATAATAAAAAAGAGAACCTCAAATGGAAATCGAGAGGATCGAACTTACCAGTGAGATTGCTTCAACTTGATGCTTGATTGAAGGAGATTTTCAAATAATGCTTCTGGTGGACCTAGGATTTGATAGAGAAACCCTAATTTTTCTACCTAGGTATCTTTCGGATATGATTGGATAGAAATGCGCACCTCCTCAAGGAAAGTTGAGTAGCATACTTATTTTCCCAAAAATGTGGACATAATTGCAAAATATCTGATGCCCTAGTTTTCTTCGACAGTAGTGTTAGGTCAAAAAATGAAAGTCCACAAAATGAGATGTGTCATCCTAGGGAGAATTTGACGGTCCTCCTTCTTCAACTGATTGGTGGAGGGAATTCCTGGCACATGAAGCCCTAGTTTTTCTTCGATTTCTTCTGTAGAAATGACTGATCTTGTTTCTTTTATAGCTCCAAATTTTTGGCTTCTCAAGGTCTGAAACTTTTTTTTGAGGTATCCTAGTATGTATTTTTTCCAAAACCATATGTTATATCGGAATTTGATTCACCAGGTGGGACTTAGGAGAAGTTTCCCAAGGTGACTTATTTTAGGACTGTTCAAAATAGCGAACTTGTACGGACTTCCACCCGTCACTGTTTCACCTTTGGGGTATGAAAATTTTATCACAGAAACTTCAATGATGTTCCCTATCTAAAACATATTTTTAAATTTCATTTGGACCTTCCTCTCTCGAGATATAGTGATTATCCCCAGGTCACCTGTTTAAGGCTGAATTCCGGGAGAGGCTAGAACCCTGAGTTGGAGAAATCATATATCCTATATTATAATGAATATGAGACAAATTTTTTTACATAGGGTAGAGTAATATTTTATCGTCAACCTGTCAAATTTTAAGCTCTTGATCCTTCTCCAATATTGAGTTATAGTGAAATTCCCAACATGACTAATTTTTGTCTTCTAGGGTTTTCAAGCATGAAACCCTAATCTTCAGTAGTTGTAGCTGTAGGAGTGTTTCGGCTGCACAAAGAATTATTTTAGGGTGGCTCTGATACCATGTTATATTTTTAATTGTTATACAATAACTAAAACATTTATCATCATAACATCATAACCATAAGCAAAGGATCACTGCAAGAAAGACAAGTGCAGCAACACAAGAGAACATAAAGATTTTCCTCAGGGAAACCACAAGGGATAAAACCCCATAGAACTTCCTCAGTACATAATTCGACCAAGTACAGTGTAAAGCCCCAACAACAAGAATAGTTTCTAATCTTCCACAGTAGACTCTTTCTCTCTCTCTCTCTCCAGTGCAATACTTGAGTGTAAGATATGTGAGAATGAGAGAGGCGCCTCACATATTTATATTCATTAGGTGAGGGCCTCAAATAACTAATTAGGTCGTCCAGGTTCCCTAATTAGGGATGAGCTACCTTGGGAGAATCAAAATACATTTTATATATTAATTTTGTGGGTACTATTTCCCCGAATTACAACCAAGGGTTTACCTCATGACTTTTACATGACCAATTACATCAAGGAAATCTCCTAATGGAGGAATAACATCTCCTAAGGAGAATACAACAAAAGTACAATAGAATATCTTTTGAAGTTACAATACTTTAACATGTTAACAAATTCACATATCTTCTGATGTTTTGAAATATGTTAGTGTTTTCTTCATCTAGCTTGGATCCTCAAATGCAAGGACAATTGAATGGATTCAACCTTCTTGTTCAAGATGGACAACCTTCTATGTTTCATTTTCATTATGTTCTGGAACTAGTCCAGTTGATCACACGTCGATCATCAAGAGGTACATGAGTAAGTATTATACCTTCTACCCATAAAATCTTTTCTATATACATAGAAGACCATCCCTAACATCTTTCACATTCCTTTCCCCATATACTAGGTAACTAAATAAACTAGTAGACTAAGAATAGTTACACCTCTTCCATTCATATAGAAATCTAACTGTAATGCACATGATATCATTTGACTCGCAGGTACTCAATGATCAACATGGTTTTGGGATATCCACCTTATAAGTAGTTTGGAGGGTGGATATCATGTGAACTATAAAGGTGATATGCATAGAGAAATAAACATTTCATGTTTTAGTAGTTGATTGATTACTGAAAACTCATGGTGTGAGCATGTAACTGAACTATATTTCTATTGAAACATCTCAAATAGGGAGATTTAGTTTTGAATTAAAAGACCAACATAGTAGAACCTGCAGTTCCTTGAGATATTTATCCAACCAAGATATGATTATCTATCTCATATCTCCAGAGTGGTTGAGCATCGATTCCCGATCACCGATTTGGTGGGAGACTTAAAAAAAACTGCTGAATAATTTAAATTGAGAATTTTCTTAGAATTTGTTTTTTGGCGGTGATATTTTGGAATGGTCATGAAAGAACGAAAACATGCTAGTGTATTTATCCTTACATTTTTCCATCAAGATGACTCATAGCAAAGACAATTCCTAAAAAATCATCCAAGCAAGAATTTGTCTCAAAGGTACGTCGTGCATGCTAGTAATAAACTATTCTATCAAGGCATTGTAATCTCAATAGGAAATAAAAATGCACTTACTTGCTATTATTGATCAATAAAAAACAAGAAATATGAGAAATAAGAGCATGTACTTACTGATGTTTATAGAATTATTGAAATCATTGCTGCTATGTGTATCTCATTCATAGAATATTCTGAAATGATAGTGATGATAGTAAGAAAAATAATTGGTCGATTGGTTGAGGAAGTGTGCATTTTTGTGTTAATCATGAAAAAATGGATTCCTTTCCAAATAATGGATAAGTAGGCTCATATATTTTCATGTAGCCAATTTGGAAGAGGTGATTTACTGATAAGTATGCTCATATATGTCTAGTTATGCCTCAGACTAGATTTTGATACATGGGGTGTACTTGGATTGACCCGGTGTGCATTTTTGTGTTGGACGTGAAAAATTGGGAAAACCATATCAATTGCTAATTTGGTAGTATTGGATTTCACTGTAGACGGAACATTTTACAGAATGAACAATAAACTCGATTTCCTGAACTGGTTAATTTCCTCAGTTGAATATATAGTTGAAAACTTTGTTCATTGTTTTTATTTAATCCTTGCAAAATAAATTTGAGGGATGATAACAAATAATTTCCAAGAAATTTTATTTTATATCTCAATTTTGAATTTAACAATGATTATATAAAACGACTAGTTAAGTCTCCAAATTTATGGAAATGATGTTTTAAATCATTGACCTGCAATCTTATGCTTTTAGAAAATGGTGGAGCATTTTTTCTGTTGGGGTGAAAAAAGAGATGAATAGCTGATTTGGAAGGAAAATATCTCCTTGATAAGAGACTTGTTTTAAAATATGAGTCAATGTACAAGTTAATAAATCATCCACCTACAAGTGTATGCTCACATAATTTTTTTATCCCTCACAGGTGAGAAAATGTGGGCATTTTCCTAAGTGTTATACACCAGAATGGCACCTCTCCGTCCGAGTGCTGACTTTCCTCATGTTAGCACACAAAAGGACACTTATGGATTGAAGTTTTCCCAGAACACTATATCTTGGCTTATTATGAAATACATTCTGCCTCTATCTAGCTAGTTACTTTGCCATTTTTGCCATGTTAGGATGTATTCGCGACTCTCTCTATTGACAACTTGCGCATCACTCGTGAGTCTCCCTTGTAGCAAGTCACGAATCCTTATATTCGCGGGTTGCTCTTCTATATAGTCGCGAATCATTCGCGGGTTGCTCTACTGCAGACCCGCGAATGTGTCTCTTAACATTTAAATATTAAAACATGCGTTAACTAGAGATTAGTTATGTCATCTAACTGAATTTCCTTAACTACTGTAACTTCTCTAACCTGCGAACTACCTTATTTCAACCATATAAATATAGGTA
>LPNX010175914.1:0-54083 GCA_001517045.1 Pseudotsuga menziesii | reverse complement strand
TATTTGGATTAAATTTACAAATCCAACAATTGAAAAAGTTGAGAGAAGAAAACATCATGAGCTATTACAACCACACATTCAACCACGTTAGATATCAATATTGTAAATTAAAAAACCAAATTGACCTTCTAGGAAAAAAATAAAGCAATAGTTTAAAGGAAATTCTAAATACAACTAGCATGGGCTAGAAAAATACATAAAAACGAAGGCCTTCCTATAAATTAAATTGCATTTAATCTAATTGGAGTAACCAAACATAGACTTGTTTATACAACATTGTTAAGAGTAAAAACAATTAACTCATTGTACTTAGTCAATGAATTGTCCCAAAATAAATTTGATGTGGCAAACGATGTGTTAGATGAAATGAATCATCTAACAACAGATGTATGTTGGACAATGGAACACATAGAAAGACCAGTATCTTCCACAAACACTCTCTTAATTTGTATGTTGAACACATGTAGCTTGCGTTTTCATCTCTAAGACATTATGCAAGATGAATATTTAATTAGCAGTATGGTTATTTTATTTTAAAAAACTCATTTGGACTGATACTTAATAAACTAAGAAAATTCAATTTCAACATAGCCTATTTTGTACATAGAATTCTTCCTCCAATAGAACAAAAATATAGAAATAAATAAAACAAAAAAGTATCATAATACTAAAGCTGAACTCATTGTGTCAAATATACATGTTCAACAATCAATCTACATATTCAACATCTATGATGCACTTCCTACCTCTATTTCAACAATAAGAGAGACAATTACACTATGATGCACTTCCTACCTCTATTTCAACAATAAGAGAAACAATTACACTATGATGCACTTCCTACCTCCATTTCAACAATAAGAGAGACAATTACACTATCATGCACTTCCTACATCTATTTCAACAATAACATACCATTACACTAGCAAAAAGTAAAAACATAATCATTAGAGAACAACTTTATGTTAATTATAATAATGAGTGAGTTCAATATAATATACATGTGCATCTAATAACAAGTGGAATGAGAAACGCAGTTGCTTAGTACCTGCCACTTATGTAAGAAACAATGTAAAGTGAATTAGCATCGGACCTCATGCATGGTCATTTACAACTCCATGAGTGATTTAGATGTTAAGTATCCCTTCGTAGTCTTATGAGAAATTTTTGGTAGACATGAAACACCTAACACTAGACATTACCATCCATAGCCTCATAAGCGATTTAAGGCATACATAGCCCTCCATAGTCTCGAGAACTATTTTTTATAAGCATTATGCACCCAACAATAAAGTAGTAAGTGATATATTGATTGAGATGTACATAATTTACGCAATGTAGTAGACCATTCATAACTCAAGAGTCATTTAACGCTTACACCGACCTTCATAATCTCAAGAGTGACTCAAGGTCTACATAGTTTGTCATACTTCCATGAGTTATTTTTGGTAAATATTATGCACTAGTAGAAGAATAATAAATTTTGCATAATTTGAAATATACATTATGGATGTGGTGATGTTACTTCATGGCTTCTTCCAACAATTATTTTTCTTCTAGATTTAATATCTCTTTCTAAGGATTACAAGGAAACCTAAGTGGCTTCTCCCACGAATGCAGACTCTCTCCTTCCTCTCTATGAATGAAGGGTAATAACCTCATATAGGCCAACCCAAGTGAGACACATGGTGTATCCATGAAGATATATAACACTTTTTGGCCGAAATCGACAATGAAAATTTGATATTTTTCTCATTTATTAAATTGAAGCCCTTGAAATTCATTTATGCTTTGTAAATTTTGACATGCAATAAAAAAAACAAAATTTAGGGAATCATGTTGTCTTTCCATTGATATTTAAAACAAGGGTTGCATGCAGCTTAGTCCCAACCTTATAATTGAAAAGGAAAATTAATATTAAATATTAATCAATATCTATTTATTAAAAAAACAAAAATAAATAAATTTATCGAGTTAATAAAATTCTTATTAATTTAAAAGACGATAAATATATAAATGAAATAACAAAACTCTTATTAATAACCAATATTTTAGAATCTAAAATACTTTTATAACAACTTTGAGAAACTTTTACATTAAAATGATTAACAACCAATATCTTAGAACATGACCTACTTAGCCAAATTTATATCAAGAAACTTCTTTTACATTTTACAACGGATTTCTATAAATCTTCCATTAAATTGGTAGACACTAAGGCCAAGCACATATTATTCTTTCACAAACTAAGAAGCTTTTACATTATCTTCTTCGTAGTTTTTTCTCCCTCATTAAACCACAATTTATTATTAGCACTTTGCTTAATGTGTAAAAAAAATTTAAAATATTTATCAACTTCAACCTTAAGTCTTAATCTAAACTTCTATGATGAAAAAAAATTATTTGTAAAATAACCTAAGCAATTATGTGTAAAAAAATTTATTTTATTATTTTGAAATCATTTCCCTAAAGCAACACTAGTTACATTTAAATACCCAGTAGCTGCACCTGTTGAAAGAGATTTATTTCTAGTAGCAGTACTTGCAGTTGATGACCTTTTCTTTCCTTTCTATAGTGGGGGGAAAAGGAACAATGAAAACAAACATCAATTAGTAAAATGGAAATTTCAAGGATCAAATTCGAACAAATTCAATAACAAATGAAAGTTTGAATAATGTAACGAAAGATACAATTGGCCGGCATTCATCCAGTTGGATAAAAAGTCAGAGAGAATGGTTCACCTACATAAGGAAATACCTATGCCTAGGAACTGGGCACGGTTACTCTTGCTACTACTGAATTCATTTTATCCATCATTTTACCTAGTGCCAATTTCAGCTGCATCTCCACCAAGGCAAGCAAATCCACCACCATCACTAGTTTCTAGTCCTCAACTTCTTGCTCGAAATTCACACACTATAGGTACGCTGGTTGGGATGCTCGGTCTACTTAATCAAGGTAAACCGTCAGTGGAAATTACAGAATATCCATTTAGAAGACCTGCTCGTTTGGGAATTAATAGAGAAAAAACATAAATCAAAAACAATATTTATATTTATTTTACAAATAAATAAATAAAGATTAAATATATTAATTTTATGAATAAATAATAAATAATTAATATTCATTCCGTTAGAAAAGTATTTGTTAATTTGAAATCATTTTTATTGTTAAAATGAAAACAATATTTATATTTATTTACAAACAAATAAAAAAATTAAATATAATATTTTATGAACTAATAATTAATATACATTTCATTATAAAATTAAATAATTTATATAACTTTTTAATTTTAACAATAAAATGTATATATTATGTTTATAAAATCATTAAAATTAATTATATTTAACAAATTTAACTAATCTATTAAATTTATCAATAAAAAACAAAAAACAATTATATAAAATGTTTTAAAAATCTATTAGAAAAAAAATCAAAATTTTTCATTCCATAAAATATAGAGTTAATTTATATGACTTATTAAATATATCAATAAAAAACAAAAAACAAGTATATCAAAAATGTTTTAAAAAAATAATAAAATGAAAAAATATTAAAAATTGAAATAAAGTTTACGTAGGCATTCAATTTTTCAAAGAATCTAATGATTGCACCAAGGGAGCCCATGGGGAAAAACATCAATGGGTGCGAAAGGTTCTCTAGTTCTAAAATACTATCTAATTTTCCCAAAGAGGTTAATGACTACTCCGAGGGAGCCCCAAGGGAAAAGCACCCTTGATTGCGAAAGGCCCTCTATAATACTTTTTCAGGCCACTTGCCTCAATAACCACTGTAGCATCCAACCCAAGTATAACCCAATAACCAACAATGTAGCTTTGGATCATTTGTTATTCTATGAAATTTAGAACAATTTGTAGGTCAAATATATTTAAAACACATAAACTAAGAATGATGGATCTGACCCTTTATTTCCCCCAATCACATGCGTTTTGCCCAATTGAACTACAAAAACACCACATAAAAAAACACCTTACTGACATTGCTGGCATTCTAAACATGCCAACTTGCACATACTAAACTTGACACAACAAAACAAAATATGCATTAAATTTCTTACCCTACCTCACTCCTTGCAACAGGAGTGCCAAAATGTTTACATAATGTTGTTACAAGAAGGATGTTGTCACAAGGTAAAAACAAATAGTGTTGCATGAATGCTTCTCATTCTAAGCATGGAGATAAAAAAATGTGGTTTTACTATATAGGTGGGAAAAATATAGTAGTGCTTAGAAGTTATAAACTAGATGCCAAATAGTAAAACCAGCTTTAATAAATATATTATGTGGAATTTGGTTATTAGTGCATGGAAACTCTTAATACAATTAACTTTATTATATTTTTAGAAATTAAAATTAACCTATATTGAAATAAGAGAAATTGAATTATAATATTCCAAAATTGTAGTTAACATGTATTTAATAGTGAACATTCTTATCTAAGTATACACATCCATTTTAAGGGCAATGACCAACTAAGAAATAAAAACTCCTAACCAAAAATTTCAAATATCCAAAAAATTCAAGTGCAAGCATGACTACAACACACCAATGTTATGAAGAAATGTGAATTTAGAGAGGCTGAATGATAAAAAAAAATTAAAAACCATCACTCGATTTAAAAGGAATAAGAAGAAAGCTTGTTATTTGAAGTGATAATGCATGTCATAAGCTTAGATTTTGAAAAAATATTAAGTGAATAGAAATATTTTCATCCTCTATATTTTAGTTTCTTACATCTTGAAATAGAACTCTGATGTAGTTAAACCCACACCAAGGTCAACCTAAACATTAACATTAGAGCATGATGACTATGGAAATAATATATCTTTTTGCACCTTCAAATGTTCACACAAAATTCAACTGGTGATATAACTTTAATAAAGATCCTCAATGAACTTGGAATCCACTAGCAACACAAAAAAGTATGATCCAGTAATAGTTTCTTTGATATCAGAATCTTCAAAACTTCTAGCAACAATATTTTTTGAAGGATTTCAATTTAACTTTATACTATCTTAAATTATCATAATGTATTAGCTTTTAATATCATATGAATATAAATTCCATATCATAATTTATTAGTTTTTAATATCATATAAATATAAATTCCATTATTTTATAATTAATTGACCTTATAAATAATTTAATATAATATATTATTCATCCATCTACCAAAACTAAAATCGATTTTAACTTTATTACTAAATAATATTTCCTTTCTCTTTCAATATGATCGTGGTGGGTTGGTTTTCATGTGGAGTGAATGAATTTATATAAAATAATAATAATAAAAACAATAGAAATACACACTTTTTTTTATTTGTATACATATGAATGTCCCTTTTAATTATAGTTTCGTGAACACCTAGGCTTTAAGAATATAAGTAAAAAAAAAAGAAAGTTTCAAAAATATGGTACGAGGTTATTGGTAATCAACATAATAAACATTACTGTATTGGAAGGCACATACAGTAAGGACTAAAACCGCTGATTAGGGATATTCACAATAGGTGGCAAACTGCATGGACGACGGATCAGGGATCTTCACACATGGACGTCCGGTGATAGCAAGTGGAGTATGTCGTGGGCACTACCTTTACCCATCACTGGTATATATCAATCGAGAGGCTTGGTTAGTGAGCTGATTTTTTCTTGCATTTTTCAGTTGGAGAGAATGCTAAGCTTGGTGATCAATTTCCTTACAGGGTTGTAGTGTATTCGGTAAGGTTTCTAGCTCGACTATGTCTGTTTTCTTCTTGATGCGTTGAATTCTTGAAATTTGTTCCAGCATTACAGCCATTTTTGTCCAAGCTATGGAGTGTTTGTTTTTGTTGAATCCTACATCAATCTGAACTCGTTTTAAAGTGTTCTTTCCCGATCTGGCGGCTTCTTTATATCTTTCTTCAAGCTTCGGCAAAATTCTCGCCATCCTTTCACTCATTCTTGTTTTTGTTGAATCCTGCATCAATCTCAACTCATTTTAAAGTGTTCTTGCCCGATTTGGTCGCTTCTTTATATCTTTATTCAAGCTTTGGCGAAATTCTCGCCATCCTTTCACTCATTCTGTAGCGTC
Organism: Pseudotsuga menziesii; assembly: GCA_001517045.1. Lineage (NCBI taxonomy): Eukaryota > Viridiplantae > Streptophyta > Pinopsida > Pinales > Pinaceae > Pseudotsuga > Pseudotsuga menziesii. The sequence goes on along the minus strand of LPNX010175914.1, from coordinate 47,987 downwards.
TTGACCACTTTGGAGGTTATTCTACTGCTTTAACCATTTTTTTCGTAAATACGGACAATTGTCCATTATATATAGCACGAACTTACTTATTTCTTTACCTGCATGTGTAAACGACCGGTTCCTTTTTACTCTGTCATGTTTTATACAGTTCACGCATTGCAATTTGTCATGTTTTATACAATTCACGCAGTGCAATTCGAATCGGGAGATATTTTAATGCCTTGAAAAGGCGCTCATGAGATTTTCGTCGATATGGCAGTGATTTTGTGGTCTCAGCAAGACATCAATTAGGACACTTTAACGAAGTAAGTTTTGAATGTTTTTGTGATAATATGTTGTTATGTGTCAATCCTTCTACATCATGTTTTTAACTATCACCATTAGATTTTTTTCTTCCCACGAGAACAATCTGTTCAAGGGGTTTGGGACTTAGGTAGGTTGGTCAGCCTTTTAACGGCTAGACGGCAGTTCCACCCTGTCTCTTCCACACTCTGCTTCCTTCTTGCTTTCCTTCTCTTGCGATATTCACGAAGGCAAAATGCCAAAACAGACAAGAAAGCTTTCAAGGTTAAACTACATTGTGAGATGTTTAGGCTTCAATCTTATTTCAAAAAATCCAAAAGAAATCGATTATGAGTGGGTACATGCAGTTTATAGTGCAAAGTTGTTCTTATATTTTTATTCCAACATTGATTCTGTCTGTTTTAGTCACGTTTTAGTTTGTCGAAAATGGTTTATGGGTGAAGCCCTATTTAAGGTTCGGTCCATCAATACTTAAACTGGGCTATCAACTAGCTAAATGATTTCAATTGCAAACTAGAAAGCCAAAACTACTTACCTCTTAAGATGTTGGTTTGTCGTTCGAAATTCCACCGAAACTTCATGATTGCCCATTAGTTTCGCTTTGTCTATTGAGGCACCGGGTATGTTGAATATGATAAACCTAAACATTTCGACTACCATGTCAAAAAAAGTTGAAAATATCTTTGCTAGTTCTGGCAATGTGCTGTATATTTGCTTGATCAGAACCTCTGAGACTGATTCTCTGTTTATCAATGCTATCGAGTTGAGGACCCTCCAAAAGGGCATGTATCAACTCGCTAAGCCAGGAACAATGTTGAGCTTACAAACAAGAGTTGATATTGGTTCAAATTCGTCGGTCAGGTGATCATTCTGAATGATATAAAATTCTTTACGCAGTAAACTCTCAGCTAGTAGTCATGTTGAAATTCATTGCAATTCATTTGCTTATGTATTTCCAGAAACTGTATGTCTATTTGAACAGTGGGGAGAGACTATGGAAGTCATAACAATTCGAGCTCAGTTCTCACTTCTTACATCTCAGATTTTTGTGTTTTCGTTGTAATTCTTAAAAGTTCGAACCATGATATGTGAAGCAGTATTTCAATGCATTACTCTTGTGCCATTGCACTATGTTAATAAGTGAGCTAAATAATTTTTAATGATGAATCTACGCAGATATCCTCTTGACAAGTTTGACCGAATTTGGGAATCAGATACAAGTATAGAGACAGGAAATGATTATTACCTTGTACATAATGTAAGTTTTTTTTAATTTCAGTTTCTTGGTTGTAATACATTTAGGGTTAAGAATAATACAATGTGTATAAATTTCATATAAAATTCTAACTGTATTAATCCAAATGAATGGTTTGTTTTTTTAGTAATTCTTCCCCGTTAGTTGTGATTCCTACTCTGCGTACAGTCAGCAATATTGTCAGTGGTGATGACTTGCAAACACAGGTTTTACTTCAGACACGTTTTTCATACTTCTCAGTAATTCAATAATACATTTTTCATATCATATTTGCTCCGATTTAATCGTTGAAAGATAACGCCTATGCAAAAGTTCAAGTTCAAATCTAGCGGATCTACTTTTTAAAATATTTTTAGCTTATGTTTTCTGGTTTGCAGGTTGTTATCAACAATCAGGCTCTTCCTCATATCCTGAATCTTCTCACAGCTGACCAGACAAAAAAATACATTGTAAGAGAAGCATGTTGGACAATCTCCAATATTAATGCAGGGACCAAAGAGCAAATTCAGGTGGAAATGGTTTCGGATTTATATCTTTCTACAAGTGTCACACCTTGTGTGTAACATAACTTGAGCATTTTGTTTTAATTCATTGAGTTTTCACTGTAGGCTGTCATTGATGCCCAAATATTTCCCTCAATTTTATCGCTTCTCTCAAACGTTGAATTCAACATAAAGAAAGAGGCACTGTGGGAAATTGCAAATGCAACTTCTCGTGGAACTGACGAACAGAAAAAGTATGAAGCTTTTCTTTCTTTTCATGTTTAGTTTTCAAGATGCATATTTTTTTATGATGAGAGGTTGATAACACGAGGTATTTTCTCTTACAGATACCTTGCCATTCAAGGTTGCATTAAGCCACTTTGTGATTTGCTAGCCTTCCAGGATCCAGCGATTATAAATATCTGCCTTGAAGGTTTAGAAAACATATTGAGAGTTGGCGAGGCTGAAAAGAATGCAGGCCTCACAGATGCTAATGTATATGTGAACCAAATCGACGATGCTGGCGGTTTGGATAAGATTGAGGACTTGCAGTCTCATGAAAACATACAGATCTATGAAAAAACAGTTCAAATCGCTGTGAATTATTTAGCCGATGATGACGAGGATGAAATGGAGTATTTAGCCGACGATGAAATGGTAGCAACATTTGATCCAGCTCAGACTACTTTTGATTTTTGTTGCTTTGTGATTGGTGATTGTGAAGCTGCCAAAGGATTGAGATTCAGCAGCTGGCTGACTTTGCCCAGGTCTCATGGCCCGAGGTCTGAAAAAAACCAGAACAACTGGCTCCGATGGTGCCACTTGGCAATGGGATATAATTTTGATTTTTTTAATTTTATTATTATGACGTCATGTTTCCACATGTCAACTCAAATCCAGATATCAAATTCCAAAGTTTACATCATCTTCTATCCACCAATCAGCTGTTTACAAAAATAGGTTTTTAACAAAATTAAAAAAAATATTTTACAAATCCCTAAGTCATACTTTACAAAACAGGTTTTAATTCTTTATACCTGCATCAAAAGACACCAAAGTCAAAATATTTTGACTTGCAATTGATTACAATATACCTGCTGTGGCAGGTATAAAAATAGGAAATTGCTACAAAACTACATGTAATCACTACCAAAGCTAAAGATAGTTTACGTAAATTTGTGCGAAGAAAAAATTGTGCTATTGATCACATATAGACAAACATGTGCATTGAAGAATGTTTGCATTGAATATTGACAAAAATGTGCATTGAATATGTTTGCATTCAAGAATGTGTCGTACACATGGCTTGTTACACTTTGTGTAAAGTTTAGGGAATAGTAAATTATTTTTTGAAAGTTGCCATATAAGTGACATAACTCTATACATATCATAGTTACATTTGAATATCAATACAACTGTAACATTTTCTTCTATTTAAATATCTATCAACAATAATCGATGCAACGACACTTCGAAAAATAGAATCAATTAAAACTTCTATTGTGTTAATATTAATTAGCTTCACATGAAATAAAGGTATTCTTTCGAAGCACAACATATTTTGAACTTTTGCACAAAATTGAAGGTAACTTTCCTTTCCCTTTAGATTGATCCTCTAAGAAATAGTGAATACATTTTGACGTCAAGTGATCCTTTTGTTAAAAAAACCTATAATTTATTTTTGCTTTTTTTCTTGATTACATATTGTTGGAAACCTAATCCTTAGGATTATAGTTCTATGCATATTGTAAGGAATGTAAATAAAAATAAGAAGAGGAATAGTNGAGTTATCTACTTACCAGTTGTATCAAGGAGAAAAATATGTCTTCCATAACTCATGTTGTTCTAACTTATTCCATTCATTTCCCTACTCAATTTGCACCGTCGTGGCTTCTAGACTACTTATTTTCCCTTCCCTCTAGCATCTGCAGACTCCTCAATCTTCTCTGCCTAGAGTTGGAACGTTCTATCCTCTACACGTTTTTGTGATAGTCTACTTGTCAATATCTATGTATGTCAAAGATTGATATTCTCTTTATCATTGTCCCATGACTACTCTCATTTTGCTTATGTGCATTACTCCATGATGGTGAGAACTGGTACACTCTGTTCTCATCTATTTTTTATGTTGCTTTCTATTTTTTATTGAACTAACGTTTTATGCTGCATATTAATTTTAACGTTGAAAGAGCATGAGCATTGAACTTGGTGCTTTAAAGTGGGAATGAATGTTGAGATTATGTAGTTTTCAGTGTTGGTTTGAAGATTTGTTGTAAACCTACAAACCCTATTTTTTTTTTAAGACGCTCATGGAAGCTCAAGTACATGTGAAGTGTTCAACATCTACAGAGACCATGTGAGAAAGTGGAGACCATATATATTGTTTGAGAAATGGTGAAGGATGTAAGAAGTTACAACAAAAACAACTAAACATTGTATTTTGCGATTTGAAATTCTAAAATTGGTGGCACAAAAAAATGAACCCAACTTTGTGCATCTATCCAACTGCAAAATAAGAGATGTCTTTGATGGAAATGCAATTGTTACATATAAAGCAATGCTCGACAAAACAAATAAGGAAAATTCAATTTTGCAAGCATATCTATTATCTGCTTAATGCAAAATGATAGTCACCTTAAATGCAGGTGGTAAGGTTGCAATCTAGTTGAGCAATATGAAGAAAATATTGTTCACTAAAAGAAACATTGCTAAAAGAAATTTTAAGGTCATACCCAAAACAAATTATGACAATGGTGATTGTGAGTGTATATTTGTGATATCCTGAATTTTGAGCGAACACTTATGGGCATGAGTCCCATCGCATGTGATGTTGCTTTGATGTTTAAATTTTGTATCCTAGGCATAAGACTCCACTGCACATGAGTATGATGATTTGTTTGATATATTGGTCGTAAGCCAAATGCATACATTTTATTTTAGCATATATGTGATTGCATGTGTTGGGCGTGGACCCTGAAGCACATGATTGATTGATGTTTGTGTTGAGCGCAAGCTCTGGAGCACATGAACGATTTAATGTTTGTGTTGAGCGCAAGCTGTGAAACATATGAGTGATTTGATGATTGTGTTGAGCGCAAGCTCTAGAGCACGTGAGTGATTTAATTTTTGTGTTGAGCAAGAGCTCTGGAGCACAAGATTATAGCTTATATATGTTATGAATGAAAGAGTAAGCATATGTATTAATAAATAATAACTAAAGGATCTATTTATTATTGTTTACTAAAATAATTAATTAAATATTTAATACCTAAAATAGTCAAAATAGGAACCAATCAAATAGTTCCTAAGTTAAGTTAAATAAATATTAATTTCACATAAATTAAGTAAAATATTATTTCAAGAAAATAAATTATTCGTGATCTAACTGAAATCTAACTACCCATTTTCCTAAAATATTGTCTATAAAGACCCAAGCCAAAGAGAGGCTTGGGGATCTCATCCCATTATTCTATTCTATCTGATCATTTATTCTCCTAAGAATTTTGGGGAGATCATTTTCAGGAAAGTAACCTAGTACAGAACCTGATATACCAGATAGTTAAAGCCTTACCTTTAGGAGATCTAGACTACTTGCAAGTTGGAACCAGCTCAAGGGGATCCAGATTGAAACCAGGAATGGTTCTGCGTCATGTTTGGGTGGAACGTGGTAGTTCCCAAATTATTCGGTTGACAAATACGAGGTTAGAATTATCTATGTTCTTATTAATTATGTGTACTTGAGTGTGCAGGGTTCTAGACATTAAATAACTACAAATTGCAGGTATGAGGGTTTCTTCCTTCTCTACAGTTCTTACAGTTTTTTTTAAAGTAGGGTTTATATTCTTGAATGAAAATTTGTATATTATATGTTTTCTTATGCTAGGTTTTCCTTTTGTTTAGAGAGCCTTAAAGCATGAAATATTTGTATCTAAACCCTAGGAAAATATAGTTTATATTCTTTCAGTAATATTCTTTTATGGTAATACATGCATATCTTAGATTTTAAAAATCTAGTTCTTCAAATAAACTAGCTTTTGAATTTCTGCTCAAACTTTATGTAAACCAGAGAATTCATTAAGACAAAACCAATTACAAAATTATAACCACATAGACCAGAGATCTAATCTCTGAGTTCTGGAAATTAAAACTATATCCAAACAATTTTACTAATTAATAAACTACAAACTAAAAGAAATAACTTAACCATGGCTCAAATCTCGTAAACCCATTAAAATTAGACTCTCAAAATAAAATCAAAATCACTGGCAAATTTCATATTTCCAGTGAGTATGTTACTGATTCCACAGAATATATAAACCATAAACCTCACATTGAAACACTAAACAAAACCTTTAAATGAACATTATAAATCCATGCTATGAAAACATTAAACACTATTAAGTATTGTTAACCCATCCTAGCCATCAAAGCCTTCCAGGATTGGCTACGAGATTTCACATAAAGATTTATAAATCTTTCAACCGATCTAGACATCGAAACCGGAGAACATTTGGCTGGAGGTCGTTACAAACATTCTTATTAGCAACTAAAACAATAAATAGAGAATTAAACTAACTAATTACATAAACGAATTGAACAAGACAGAGTCATTCCCTGTGCATTGCACTACTGGAATCTCGTTATTAAAATCATGTTATCACAAAAACGAAACCAACTATTACACCTCTATTCATATAATAAATCGAAATTCATCCAGGATTGAATCCTGTGAGATTCCTAAAACATAAGTCCAATACATTAAACAACCGAGCATCGAATCCTGTAGGCACCATTAATAAATCAAAATGAAAACGTTGTGAATTATATAGTAAGGGTTTCTCCTATCAGGATTCCCAAAAGAACATCATTATAAATCAACAGTTCAAACCAAACAGAGCTACACTCTTTACATCAATTGCACATGCCATATTATAAATAAAATAAATACAAATGTAGGCTGCGTATCCACCCAAGGGTCATTCCAAGCTTCAATGCTCACGGCCTTAATGTAAAGACCCAGCCACAATGTTAAATAAACTCATACAACCACTAATTTACCACTATAAGAATACATTGGATAAAATACAAATTCAACGATCCCCGGTGCCATTGCAAGCAATGTCACTGTAAATATTGAAATGCACCATAAAGGATAAACACAGAGCTCCCATTAAAAGTAAATAATATCCATTACAGAATGTTGCAAGACCAACAAATTTATACACAAAGTCGAGCCAACGCTGGAATGTCAAACTCTTTTACAAAACATTCACATATGCAAGAGCCATGGATAAGACCTACACAATTGCCTCCATTGGTTGCACCACAAAATATCAAAACCCCAATCCATGAAACTACATAGCAATACTTTTCCCCACCGAGAGATCAAATTTCTGTCAAAACCAAACACATAGTGGTAAGGGCCTCGTTGATTTCGGGGCTTACCAGAATAATGGTTGTGTAGGAAACCTATGGCACCACCTCCAAGCCATGAATCAGCCACGCTATGTCACCTGCACAAACAACATAAACGCTATCAGGAGTATGCAAGCCATAAAATGAAATCCAACCAAAAAAATGATAATATGCAGACCATCGACATGTCTTAACACAAGAAAGAGGGCAGCCTATTGAGTTGTGCAACATGTTTCCCGAAGGCATAATACTCCCAAACCAAAAACCAACGAAAGACCAAATGAATCCATGACCGACCCAGTAAAACCAGAGCTTGAGGCATTCTTCCCACACTTCCTAAGGAGCATTTAAGTCGCCACCTTGTCCACCACTATGCATCAAATCGAAAACCTAGAACTCTATAGTCTATTCAGGTCGTTGTTTCATAGACTCACCACCTCCAATGTTAAACCATGAAACCCTCCATTGTCACACTATTACAAAGTTTCTATGGCATATGAAATATTCCATAAACCATAAACCCTTTTTACCATATAGTTTCAAAGTAAATTTTACAAGGTAGTTAAGGTTTTAAACCTAAAATATAAAATTGTATACCATAAAGCTTATAAACATGCATATAATTAATCTCTTAGGAACCTTATGAACATAGGAATTAGGTACAATTAGGCCTAGTACTTTAGTCTTTTTCTCATACGGATTTAAAAGAGGAATAGTGTAGTGTAGATGTAGTGTTGTAGGATATTTTTAATTGCCATGGTCATAGACAGAGTTCACCAATGAAATTACCTGCATAAGAATAGGAACCTGCATTAGTTCATGGAGAACTAAGTAAGCCCTTATCAAGAGGAATCCTTACCTTTTCGAGTGGTCCCTCAAGCGATAAAACCATGTCACTCTACACCTTCACATATGAAGGCAAGTCAACCTCTCATAAATAAAACCAGAAAAAAATTTAAAGACTTATAACATAAAAGTAAAATGTAACATAAGGTAAGCATCGACAAATATCTGCAACTAGTAGACAAGCAGAGTAACCATACAAACAAGTCCAAGTAATGTAACAACATCACATAAACACATCATCATCAGACAGAGAAACACATCAATGGAAAAACAGCTCACGACACTTAGGCTCAGTATACAACCAAGTTTTATTCCGCAGAAGGCTAAACAATGTCCTTGAATTGTAGTGTTCTACTAGCCTATAGTTTTTTTTATTTACAAATTTTAGGGACATTACAAGTGGTATCAGAGCCAAGATTCAAACACTAAGAGACCTAATGGGAGTTACCAAACATTCATTGCAGAATTAAATTGTATTTAAAATTGTGTTAACTAACAAGGAATTGTTGTTATTAAATATTTAAAATTGCAAGATCAAAGAACAGTCCAGATCATGAATGAAGAAGAAGATAACAGTGGGAAAGGAAACCTAATACCCCCACATGAGAAGGAAAACTAAGGGTTGAATTAAATTCTGATATACTGAAAAAAATACAAAGTATGCAAGAAAACTCACAGAGTTTCAAAGATGATAATATGAATGAAATAAAATAACAGCAATCAATTAATGAATCTTTACTGCAAAACATGATGGGAAAAGGCCTGCATGGACAACCTACTCATTCAACCAACAAATTCAAGAAATATTGGTATCATAAATGGGACTGAAACCCAAAAGAAGAAGGAAACGAAGAGCACACACCTAAACCTTCAAAGAGAGATTATCACATTTTTTCCAGTGATAATTCCCTTTCTCCTTGCAGAAAGAAATAGAGGAATGATGACAACCTCCAAGGAGAGTTGAAAAGGATAAGAGCCCCAACCTATGAAGGAGAATGAACACCGAGGATAAAGATGAAGAGAGTATTCTAGGTATGAGCAAATACTTGCAAGTACATAACTACTCTAGTGAGATGAAATCCTATCTAGCCATCTATAATTTAAATGGAAAAAAATCTAGATGGTGGAGAGACCCGAAGCATACAAAAAAGAATGCGGTAAAAGAAATATGATGGAGTAACTTTCACAGAATTTTTGAGGAGAAATACATGTTTGAAATATTCTTTGATAGAAAGGTAAAATAATTTCATGAGTTAAGAATGGGTTCCATGACCATGGATTCTTTCATTAACATATTTTTGGATCTATTACATTATGTACCATACATAAAGGGCGAGAATGTGAAAACAATATTTTTTAGGATGTATTCCTCCCAATTTTCAAGAGAGAATTGAATTTGACATGCCTAATACTCTGGATACTACCCAACACAAAGCTAGGCTTTTCTATGAGCATGGACAACTAAGGAAGGAAACATCAACCAAAGTTGAGATAGGTCTAGGACATTCTCGGATAACCGCAAACCAGGTTTCAACCCACCGCCTTACAGAAATAAGAACAACAGTTTTCCAACCAATAATAAATTCAACAGGACAGGAACAAAGCCAAATATACCAGCACCAAATTCCAATAGACTAGCATCAAATTGGGGAGGCAATGCTGCCTCGCTGCAAATCAAATGTTTGAAATGCCAAGGGCCCCATTATTCTCGAGATTGTAAAAACAATACTAATGAATTTTTGCACAATCTACAAGAAGAACCAACAGTAGAGGACATAGATAGCACACCAAGGATTTATGCAGCCTTGAATGGCTGACAGGAAGACCACCATGCTACTATGGTCGAAATAGAAGGTAAGGTTTCAAACACTTATATTTCAATTTTGATTGACCCCGGTGCTTGTCGAAGCTATGTATCGCCTAAAATTGTTGAGTTATGTAAACTAGACAAACTTAAACATGAGAAACCATGGCTGGTACAGTTAGCCATGGGTACAAAATGAAATTTTTTCTGAAATATTTAGAGATTGTGAAGTAAACTCGAATGGTTTCCCTGCTAGGATAAATTTGAAAATTTTACCCTTAGGATCGTATGATGCACTTACTGGCATGGACTAGTTGGAACAATACCATGTCATGATTGATTTTCTACATAAGTCAATCTTATGCACAGAAAGCCAAGGGAATCATACACATATTCAAGGAATACCCAAGAAAGTTTTCGGTAGGCAGGTATCTTCCTTACAAGTAAAAAAGTGCATTGGGAAAGGCTGCAAAATTAATGCATTAAACATCCATGATGTAGAAGCTGAGAGAGAGAAGCATGTAACACCCCGGTTTCGACCCCGTTTGCATCATGTATATATTGTAATTAATCATGGTGAGGAGCTCAAGGCAAAATCCCCACCATCGATTTGGTTGTGTGTGTGTGTTTCGGCAATGGGGATAGTTGCCGATGGTTTATCGTGTCATTTGGCACATTATAATTCGGCATCATGTAAATACGCACATCAATTAAAACTAAAACCACAACCAGCTACAACAGTGCAACGTTGAATGAAAAGGGCATGGTTCCGAAGGATAAGGGGTGGGGGATGTCAAACCTTGGTTATGGGGGAAAAACCCATGTGTTACCACCTTGTTGTGTCTATGCCATCTTCCCTTGTCAACCTCTTCAATGTCTTGATTTTGTTAGTTGGGGGCAGTTATTGCATGAGGAAACGTGGACATGGGGAGGCGTGGATTTTGGCAGGCTGCTGTCGGTTCAGACGGTACGCATGCCCAGCAGAGAACCATCGTTTCTCTCACGCCTGGTCTCCACTCTTTCCACCGCTTCTGTTCTTCCTCACGTTCGCCCGGTCTCCACCTCCACTGCCATCTTCTTCATGGTCTGGTTCCTGCTCATGCGTAGAGTCGTGGTCTGTTCATGCTCACACACAGGGATCTGGTGCATTCCTCACGCGCAGAGCCATTGTTGTTTCTCTTCACGCGCAGGGATTCTGCGTTGGTTTTTCTCATGCAGGGAATGGGTGAAATCATGGCTGTCACTATGGGACGGTGTGTAAGTTTCCTTACTGATTTGTGGCCACGTATATGTTTTCCTCTATGTTTTGTGGTCTGGTGCAAGTTCCCTCACGCACAGACTGTTTGGGGTCGTTTTCCCATGTTGTGAGCCGTGCTCACTACTTGTGTTTTGGGGCTGCTGTCTTCCCCATGTTTTGTTGACTGTGGTGCTCAAATTTGTTTGGGCCACTGTGGGTTTCCCATCTGTTGGCTGAGTTTCCCTGTTTTGGGACTGTGAATTGCTGCTATCATTCATTGTGTGTTTGTGGCTACTGGAGTACCCTAGTTTTGGGTTGCAGCCGAGTTGTTTTGGCCATGGTAGGGCCAAGAACAACTCTGTGTTGCTTTGTGGGCTTGAGCTATGCTCATCGTTTGTTTGGGATTATCCCTGGTTGTCTTTGCTTCTTCACAAAGCTGTGAAGGGTTGTTTTGCTGCTGGTATGCAGTGGTTGTCCTTTGGACTGTGTTGTCTTGTCCATTCTGTTGATGGCCTGGTAAACCCAGTGGTGTTGGTTTGTTTATTGTGTCCCCTGGCTATGTGTGAGCCTGCATTGACCCTTACCCTTGGAGGAATCATGCCCAGCTTCGGGGTGGCAGCATTGCTGAGAGATTGATGAGCAAGCTGGCCTATGGTTGGATGGAACGTTGCAACGACATAGCTGATTGCGGGGTAAACTCTTCCTCAAAAAGATAAGTAATCTTGACCATGTTATCTCTGTAATTATATCTATTGTTCTATGAATTATGATGAACATGTTAAATGCTGGAAATGTATATGTGTTGCTTCCATTGTATATTGAGGTCATAGGAATTATGAATCCCTGTTATGCATCATGTTAAGCTTTTAATTCTCAGCATTGATGGATTGTATATGTTCATGCGGCTATTTTCCCACTTGTTGGTGGCGTTCATCGCGTCCTCTTCACTGGTCTGAGGGATGGGGATGTGACAAAGCACATTGAGGAATTTACAGTTCTCACATACTTTACATATGTATTACCTAAAGAAATATCAGGTTTACCACCAAAACGAGACTTGGATTTTTCCATAGAACTGACACCAAGGTCAGTTCCGGCTTCGAAATCCCCATATCGCATGAGCGCACCAGAGTTGATTGAGAAGGGTTGTATCCGACCAAGTGTGTCTCCTTGGGGAGAACCTATACTTTTCGTAAAGAAGAAGGATGATATGATGAGAATGTGCATCGGTTACCACCAGCTTAACAAAATGACCATTAGGAATTGTTACCCACTCCCTAGGATCAATGACTTGTTCGATTAAGTCGAAGGAGCCAAGATATTTTCAAAGATTGACATATGATCCAGTTTCCGTAAGGTGCGGATCTGTGATGAAGATATTCCATTAGAGGAAATTTGGGGTCTAAAATGGGCCTTATAATAAAACGTGCCAAAACAAGTTCTTGTGAGTTGGAATTCAAGAACCAGTAGAATTTCAATAAAATGAGTCAACCATAATGGTTGAATTGACATATTTGTCATAAAAAAAACTACTTTTTTTGTTCGTATTTTCGACATATCTCCCCATGCTTTTACTCAAATTTCAATCGTGAGAGCTCGTTGGATGCAGAATTTGATTCTGCATCCAACGAGTACCTACAATGCATACTTTCGACGGATCCATCTACCCCAAAAACAAGAAATACCTAAAAAAATGTGATGATGATGTCATTATCACATTTTTTCATGTATTTATTGTTTTTGGGGTAGCGGGGTCCTTCAAAAGTATGCAATGTGGGTACTCATTGGATGCAGAATCAAATTCTATATCCAATGAGATCTCCTGATTGAAATTTGAGTAAAAACACAGGGAGATATGTTGAAAATACGAACACAAAAAGTAGTTTTTTTCTTTCTTCCTCCAAAATTAATAAATATTATTTTATTATTTTAACTATTATTTTATTATTTTCCTTAGGAGGCCCATTTTAGACTCCAAAATTCCTCTAATGCATAAAATGAACTTTTGTACGCGATACGACCACTGCGATTTTGCAGTAATGCCATTTGGGTTAACCAATGTGCCCGCGAATTTTATGTGTACGATGAACAATTTCTTCAGTAAATACCTATATAAATTTGTATTGGTCGGTATAGACGACATCCTGGTTTACTCTAAGAGTAAAGAGAAACATGAGGATCCTCTCCGCATAGTACCTACAGGGGTTATGGGAACACCAACTTTCCACTAATATTAGTAAATGTGATTTTTACAAACCACAATACCTAGGTCACGTCATCTCTGAGAAGGTGATATCTGTTGACCCGAAAAAGGATTGTCCTGCTCCTACTACTGTCACTAACATTAGGTACTTCTAGGGATTACCCGATTACTACAAAAAGTTCATTAATAACTTTTTGAGGATTGGTTGTCCCATGACCTCTTTGAAAAAGAAGGAAAACAAGTTCTTATGGATGACCAAGTGTAAGGAAAGTTTTCATAATCTTAAAAAGCTTCTAACGGCTGCACCGATACTAGAAATAAAGGATCTCAATGGGGATTTCATGGTTTGCATGGATGACAAGAAGGAAGGACTTGGAGTAATCCTCTTGCATAACGATTGCGTGATCTGTTATGGATCACAGAAGTTGAAGGAACATGAACAAAACTATCCCACCCACGATCTTGAGCTAGCAGCCATTACCCATGCCTTAAAGATGTGGAGGCACTACCTCACAGGGAATAAATTTCTCCTAAAGACAAACAACATGAGTTTAAATTATTTATTTGATCATCCATATCTAAATTCCAAGTAGGCCATATGGTTAGCCTTCCTTAGCGAGTACCATTTAGATTTAAATCATATAAAGGGAAAGGAGAATAAAATTCTTGATTGTTTAAGTAGACGAGCTCATACATTATATAAGGTGAATTTAATTCAAACCGATTCTTATTTGCATGAGAGGATTAGAATGATAAATGAAGTTGACTGTTTCTATGTTTAAATCCTCAAGAAAGTCTAAGAGGACATGTTGTTTCAAAAACCAAAAGAGCATAAGGTAGACAATACTGAACTATTGTGGTCCAAAGAAAGATTGTTTGTTCTAGAAGGAGGGGACATCCAGTCCAACATCCTCACATAATTTCATCAAAAACCGTACTCGGGGCATCCAGGATATCAAAAGATGATATCTGCAGTAAAGAAACACTTTTTGGGCCTAATTGAAAAAACGACGTAGCGTTGTTTATCGCAAAATGTCAATAATGTCACCCAGTCAAAGTTAAGCATGACGATCCTTTGGGATTGCTGCAACCGTTACCCATTCCTAAATGGAAGTGGGAGGTGATTAGTAGGGATTTTATTACAGGTATACCATAGAGCAAGAAGAAAAATGATTCTATCTTTGTAGTGGTTGACAAGTTATGAAAAGCAGCGCACTTCATCCCAGTAAAATCAACCTATAAGGTAGTTCACATTGTCGACATCTTCTTAAAGGAGATATTCAGATTGGATGGAATACCCAAGGAAATCATCTTGGATCGAGACAAAAAGTTTACCGAAAACTTTTGGAGATCCTTAATCTCTGGATTAGAGACGTAGTTAAACTTTAGTACTGCTTACCACGCAAAAATAGACATGAAGACAAAATGGGTAAACCCGATTTTAGAAGACATGCTTAGCATGTATGTTATGAACAACCCAACCAAGTGGGAGGATTATCTACATCTCATAGAATTTGCATATAACAACGAATACCATACCTCCACCAAGATGAGTCCCTTCGAGGTACTCTATGGTGGAAAGTGTAGAACATCGGTTACTTGAGATAACCTAGTATATCAGCTCATGTTAGGGCCCAATTTACTAAAGGAATTGGAACAATTGGTCACCAAGGTCCAACAGAACCTTAAAGAAGTGCAAGACTGCCAGAAGAGTTACGCAGATAAGAAAAGAAAAGCTAAAGGTTATCAAATCGATGAACATATTTACTTAAAAGTAAAAGAAAAGAGAATCTCACTGATCTTGGGAAGGTGCAGAAAATTGGAACCAAGATTTTGTGGACCCTTTGAGATACTGGCCAAGAGAGGGCCACTAACGTATGAATTAGCTTTACCTTCTCATATAAAGGTTCATAATGTTTTCCACGCATACTTATTGAAGAAATATGTATATGATAATAAACATGTTATTGATTGGTCCTTGTTATAGGTGGAACCTGAAGGGGAGTTTGTACCCGAAGCCCTTCATATATTGGACAAGAGAGAGGTGCAGCTTAGGAGGCACACCATAGTCCAGTTGAAAGTGCAATGGAAGCACTTTGAAGCTGATGAGGTTACTTGGAAGAATGAAGCCACCATGAGAGAGCCTTACCAGACCTTATTTCATGATTTCATTCCTAGTCCCTAGAACACCAGGGACGATGTTGTTCTAAGTAGGAAGGGATGTAATATCCTTAATTTTGACCCGACACTTATCGGCATTAGTCCCATCGCATGTGATGCTGCTTTGATGTTTATATTTTTTATATTAGGCATAAGACCCCACTGCACATGAGTATGATGATTTGTTTGACATATTGGGCATAAGCCAAATGCATATCTTTTATTTTAACATATATGTGATTGCATGTGTTGGGCGTGGACCCTGAAGCACATGATTGATTAATGTTTGTGTTGAGCACAAGTTCTGGAGCACATGAGTGATTTAATGTTTTTGTTAAGCACAAGCTCTGAAGCATATGAGTGATTTGATGATTGTGTTGAGTGCAAGCTCCGAAGCGCATGAGTGATTTAATATTTGTGTTGAGCGAGAGCTCTGAAGTACATGTGTATTTGATGTTTGTGTTGAGCGTCATCTCTAGAACACATGGGTTATGAAACATTTGTGTTGAGTAGAAATATCTGAAGCATTTGAAAAGATAAGAATTTGAAGTGTTGGGCATAGTACCTAGAGCATTCCAAATTGATGGTGAGCATAAGCTTAGGAATATCGAATCCTTGGCCACTGTATCCCTAGGTGTATTATACAAGTACATCCCAGCATTACTGTTGAGCGCGAGGCTCTAGAATTACACTAAAAGTGTAAATCCATGTTTTTTGGCATTGAGTATGGGCTCTGAATAACACTAGGAGTTCCTAAAAATTAATTATGTTGAGTGAAAATGACCTTGATAAAACACAGATCTTATCTTACTCAATTTTAAGTTGATTAAATGAAATTTAGAATTTATGTTTCTCATCAAGCACTAAAGAACTACCATGATATACAAGGTAATCCAACATGCAAGGAGGTTTAGAGGTGCCTAACTTAGTTGACCAACCCTACGTGAATGCCTTAATAAAAGAAATGATTATAAGATAAAGAAGGTAGCATGTGATTTGGGATCATGCTATATGATACCCAAAGTAAAAATGTTAACAAAGATATATATATCTATATATATAGAGCTTATATATGTTATGAATGAAAGAGTAAGCATATGTATTAATAAATAATAACTAAAGGATCTATGTATTATTATTTACTAAAATAATTAATTAAATATTTAATACCTAAAAGAGTCAAAATAGGAACCAATCAAAGAGTTCCTAAGTTAAGTTAAATAAATATTAATTTCACATAAATTAAGTAAAAGAGTATTTCAAGAAAACAAATGATTCTTGATCTAACTGAAATTTAACTGTATTTTTTCCTAAAAGATTGTCTATAAAGACCCAAGACAAAGAAAGGCTTGGGGGATCTCATCCCATTCTTCTATTCTATCTTATCATTTATTCACCTAATAGTTTTTGGGAGAGCATTTTCCAAAAAGGAAAGTAACCGGGTACAGAACTTGATATACCAGATAGGTGAGTCCTTACCTTTATGAGCTCTAGACTACTTGAATATTAGAACCAGCTAGGGGAAGTCCAGATTGAAACCAAGAACAGTTCCAAGTCAGGGTTGTGTGGAACATGGTAGTTCCCAAGCTATTCGGTTGAAAAATCTAAGGTGAGAATTATCTATGTTCTTATTAATTCTGTGTACTTGAGTGTGAAGGGTTCTAGCCATTAAATAACTACAAATTGTAGGCATGATGGTTTCTACCTTCTATAGAGTTCTTATATATTTTTATTAAAGTAGGGTTTAAACACTTGAATGAAAATATAGTATATTATGTGTTTGCTTCAGCTAGGTTTTCCTTTTGTTTACATAGCCTTAAAGCATGAACTGTTTGTATCTAAACCCTAGGAAAATATAGTTTATATTCTTTCAGTATTTTTTTTATGTTCATACATGCATATATTATATTTTAAAACTCTAGTTATTCAAATAAACTAGCTTTTGAATTTCTGCTCAAAATTTAAATGTAAACCAAAGAATTTATTAACACAAAACCATTTACAAAATTATAACCACACAGAGCAGATATCTAATCTCTGAGTTCCAGAAATTAAAAATATGTACAAACATTTTAGATAATTAATAAACTACAAACTAAAAGAAATAAATTAACCATATCTCGAATCTCGTAAAACCATTAAAACCAAACTGTCAACATAAAATAAAAACGCTAAGAGAATTCATATTTCCAGAGAGTATGCTATGGTTTCCATATAATATATAAACCATAAATCTCATATCAAAACTATAAACAAAACCTTTAGATGAACATTATAAATCCATGCTACAAAAACATTAAACACTGTTAAGTATTGTTAACCCAGCCCAACCATCTAATCCTTCCAGGATTGGCTGCAGGATTTCACAGAAAGATTTACAAATCTTTCAACCTAGCTAGCCATTGAAACCAGAGGACATTTGCCTCAAGGTCGTTACAAACATTCTTATCGGCAACTAAAATGATAAACAGATAATTAAACTAACTAATTATATAAATGAATTAATCAAGACAAAGTCATTCCCTACGCATTGCGCTAGTGGAATCTCTTTATTAAAATCATGTTATCACATTAACGAAACCAACTCTTACACCTCTATTCATATAATAAATTGAAATGCATCTAGGATCGAATCCTGTGAGATTCCCAAACTATAAGTCCAATACATTAAACAACCGAGCATCGAATCCTATAGGCACCATTAATAAAACAAAATGAAAACATTGTGAGTTATACAGTAAGGGTTTCTCCTCTTAGGATTCCCAAAAGAACATCATTATAAATTAACAGTTCAAACCAAACAGAGCTACGCTCTTTACATCAATTGCACATGCCATATTATAAATAAAATAAATACAAATGTAGGCTACATATCAACCCAAGGGCCAAGCCAAGCTTCAATGCTCACGGTCGTAAGGTAAAGACCCAGCCACAACGTTAAATAAACTCATGCATCCACAAATTTACCACTATAAGAATACATTGGATAAAATACAAATTCAACTATCCCCGGTTCCTCCATGTACCATTGGTATGTCGAACAGCCTTTCATGTACCCTTGAGGTGTATTGAAAGGTACTTCATGTACTTGATTGTATATCAGAGGGCCAGTTTCAAATAGTTGTGCATTCGACAGCACCACTACGGAGTTAATCTCCCCCGTACCTAGCGTATATTGGGAGACCCTATTAGGATTCCTGTGACCAACTTATTTAACCTTTTGGCCGTCTTGACATTGCAGAGTTGTGAAGCCTTGATAATCATGTGAGAGTCCTAACTTTTGATCCACTCCTATTCACACAGTTTGCTTGTTTATTTTAGACTTGAGTAGTGTTTTACTTGTGTGGTATTTCAAATATTCTTAGAGAGTTCAGATATGGGATACTTTCCTAGTACCACTAGTTAAGAGAACGCTTTTTCAGGGTATATCTTTTGTTTCTTCCCCTTGTGGAGACATTGTTCCTCCCTTCATGGCCACTTTGAACCTTCCCGAATTGACTATACGATTACCTGTATGGTTATTCTCCAATCCTATCATACCAAATGCATCCTTTGTGTTGGATCCTAGTCCTTTACCGCATGAGCATCAACCTCATGTGAACTCTTCTCCTTCTTCCTTGGATGTTGAATCGACTTCCCTTTCTTCCTCGTCACCCATTGAAAACTCTAGTGGTAGTAAATGGGAGGGTAAGAAGAAGACGAAAAGGAAGGATAAGAAGAAGAACACTAAGAATAACGTCATTTCTCCAACCTCTGACCTTCATGTTGGAATCCCACCAGCCATTGGTCATCATGCTGGGGGTATTTATGTACCTATTTTTGGCACTCATAAAGCTAAGTTCCCTTATAGAATTTTCAAGGGTGATCACCTTCTCAAGGACTGTCTCAGTATTTCCCTTGTGTCAAAAGTGTGGTCTAAGAATCCTATGTCATCAGTCACTGACTATCATGTTGATGATGCCCCATCAACTAGTGACTCTTTAGTTAAGAGTCAAAAAGGAAAGGTTAGGTATCCTTGCTTTCTATGTAAGGATATGCACCGTACTTACCTTTGTCCTCGCATGAATGAAGCTTCAAAGTTGTTGGAAGATATTACTGTTCCTTAGCAACATTTTCCAACCGGTTATCATAAGTTGTCCCTTGACACTCCATTGGTTGATCAAGTAGTCAATCCAAGTCCATCCTTGGTCAATCCCACTCTTCTATTGAAGAGTGAAGTTGAAGCGGTCGATCCAAGTCCATCCTTGGTTGATCCCACTCTTCCTTTGGAGAGTGAAGTTAAATTCGTTGGTTTGATGTCATCTCCACCCGATCCCACTCTTTCCTTAGAGAGTGTTGAGACTGAAGTAGTCCCTTCTACATAGTCTTCATCTTGTCCCTCTCCTCTAATCAAGAGTGAAATCCATCCAGCTGATGGTTTTCGTAGTTAGTTCTGATTGTTCTATGCAAGAGGAAATTTTGTCTCTTTCGACAGAACCCTCTCCGAGTAGTGAAGTTATTTCCTTTGACTGGAGTAACCTAATAGAATCTCGTCCTCATTAGAGTGTTCCTTTCCAAATAGTTGTGCAAGTTAATTCTAAGAGTATACTCTACACTATCGTTGATGAAGGGGATTTTGTTAGCATTTTATCCTATACTTCTTGGAAAGCCATAGGTTCTCCTCTACTTGTGCTAGCTACTGATCAGATACTAGCTTTTAATCGAAGACCTACAATGCCTTTAGGGATCCTTCTTCAGTTACCTATTACTTTGGAAGGAAAAACTGTCTGTATTGATGTTATGGTAGTCCAATATCCCTTAGATTTAAATATACTCCTTGGGCATGATTATTTTTATGCCATGAAAGCTATAGTGTCCACACTCTTTCGAGTGATGTATTTTCCCCATGATGGGAATATTGTGACCATTGATCAGCTTCCTTTCATTAAACTCGATCATCGTATGACTCCTAGTCATCAGACTTCCTTGAATGTCCCGCATGTTCTTGTGGTTCCTTCCCCTTCTAGTTAGCTTCTTCCCATCATAGGTAAAATGGGGGGCATCGCTGCAGCCTCTGGAAATCATACTGGAGTTTAGTCACTAGCTTATTATGTAAGGGGGAAACCCACCAACCTCTAGACATCATGTTGGTTTAGAAATTCCTGCGAGCATAGTTCCCATTATGTGTCAAGCTCGTTAAAAAATGAAACAGACGTTGTGAGCATAGTTCCCATTCTATGTCAAGGTCGTTAAAAAATGAAACAGATGTTGTGAGCATAGTTCCCATTTTGTGTCAAGCTCGTTAAAAAATGAAACAGACGTTGCGAGCATTGTTCCTATTCTGTGTCAAGATAGTTAAAAAATGAAGCAAATTCCCATGAGCATAGTTCATTTTCTCTGTGTCAATCTCGTTAAAAAAATGAAACAGATGCTTACGAGCATAATTCTTATCCTATGTCAAGCTCGTTAAAAATGAAAGAGACATTGCGAGCATAGTTACTTTTTGTTTCAAGCTTGTGTAAAAATGAAACAGGTTTCCTCACGCATAGTTATTTTTTGTTTCAAGCTTGTGTAAAAATGAAATAGATTTCCTCAAACATAGTTACTTTCTGATTCAAGCTTGTGTAAAAATGAAACAGGTTCCCATAAGCATAGTTATTTTCTGTTTCAATCTTGTGTAAAAATGAAACAGCCCACCTTGAGTAGTGTTTATTCTTGGTTTTAATTTCGTTAAAAAATAAAACCAACCTTGAGCAGAGTTCCTTTTTCATGTCAAGCTCGTTAAAAAATGAAACGGATTCTTCCATTGTGTCAAGACTCAATACTTGAACCTTCCTTTCATCTTCTTGTAAAGCATACAAAAAGAAGCTTGGGGGGCATGCATCCACCCTTTGTTGGATTTAGTTACTTGACATTTATACTCGGGGCAACTACCAACCACTGGACATCATGTTGGGAAATCATCCGTCAATGGGAGTCATTTTGAGCATACTTTATTTTTAGTTTCGAGCTTGTTAAACCATGAAAAGATCCTTTGAGCATAGTTTTTATTTTGTTCCAAGATCATTAAAAAATGAAGCAGATACCCTAAGCATTCTTGTAGCTGATCTTTGAGCTCGTTAAAAACAATAAGATGGTGTTGAGCTTACTTTTCATTTTTCGTGCTCTAGTTAAAACATGAAAATTGGTTTGAGCTTACTTTATCGCTTTTTCATGCTCTAGATTCAAACATGAAAAAGGTTCCGAGTGCATTTTATACCTTTGTCGTGCTTGTTAAAAACTCAGTGAAGAGGTTTCGAGTATAGTTTTACTATTTTTCAGACTTGTTAAAATTGGATTCTGAAAAAAGAACCCGTCTTGGAGTTATATTTAAGCTCTGTTCAGTCTCCTTAAAACACAAAAATATTGCCAAGTGAGCTTGTTACGTTCATGTTTGTAAAAGTATTGGAATAGTCGACTAGTCGATGATAGGTTATCTCTTTTTTGGACTGACTATGCCTATTTACGAAAAAGGACCTTTTGGAGTCTTCTTAGTCATTTCAGACTCTCTAAACATGATACGACAAATGAGTTTACTTTCGTCAGACTCGTGAAATTAAACGATGAAGGACCCTTTTCTGGGTACAAACCCCTCCTTTCTCATGTTCATAAAACATATGAGAATGGACTCATCGCTTGATGAGCTACAATGAGTGTTTTTAACCCTCTTTGAACTCGTAAAAATGAAAAGAGGCACTCATCCTTTGTGATGGGGAAATTAAGGAAAGAGTTTGTATTTTTTTATGGCTGTACATAGTTACTCTTGAACATGGTACTCATTTGCATATGAATTTCATTACTTGGGTAATCATTTTGTCTTTGATTCCAAGAGTCTTCTTACTCCTTTGAGTTTTCCAAGAATACTCTCACCGTCAGTTGCAATGGGCGATTGGTATCATTCTCGTGTCAATACTTCCAAGTCATGCCATGCCCATGTTCAACATAAATTTGTTCATCTATCTATAGTTGGTTTACCTTCTATCATGTCGGTCATCCCTGAGTCATTTTCGTGCATTATTTTGCGGTTCGGTTTACTCTAAAACATATTTAATTGTGTTTTGTGTTGATGATGGGGGATTCATCATGGCCCTCTTTTGACAAGTCTATTCCTGTCGACTTTGGCTCCTTATCAAGGAATTAGACTTAGAAACCAAGACAAGTACCTTGGGCCTGCATGCCTTAATGGCAAGTTACCTCGCTTTCAACATGAGTTTACATCATTGGCTCTTGATTGAAATATCTCATCGAGTGCTTGAATCCAAGTCCTTTATTCACATTTGATGGTATGTACTGAGATACCTTGGGAATCATTGACATCAATGGTGATTTCCCTCGCACTTGTTAACAGTTTACATTAATGACTAGTAATCAAGTGGCTTCTACCATGTTCGACGTCAAGACATTGTAATCACATGGTTAGATTCGTATTGTTGCGGATTCGGTTTGAAGACCTCGGGTTGTCAGATATATTCACCCAAGTTGCAATGGAGTTTTTTTTGAGTTATATTACAGGGATCCACTTTGTATTGGTCGTGGCTGTGTTATCATCTCATCGTGGATCTACACTTGTTTCTAGTAGCCATGATTATGTTCATTCAGTCTCTACTTCCATGGACTTGCATTGTATTGGTCGACAACCATGTTATGAGTCATTTGAGATTTGAGTCAGTGGTACTGCAGCAACTTCCAACCAACATCCTTTCCTTCGATTTCTTCACTTTAAAAAGCATTCACCTATCGCATTCCTCTAACTTCATGATTTGGGGGGCATTCTATTACACTGAAATCTTGTCCTCTTGATCCACGTGTTAATCCTTTTCCTAATCCCCAAATTTCTCTCTACTAAATTGGATTTATATTGAGGTTTTTCCTACTTTTTTCCCTCTTTAGGAAGGTCGACTCTTTTACCTTTCGTGATAGGTGCACCGATGGTTCCTTTTCCCCTCATGTTAGGTGCGCCGGTGTTGGTACTCTATCTCCAACTACTAGGTGCGCCGACGGTGCTTTTTCCCTTCATTGAAGGTGCATCAGTGTCATTTTGAGGGAAAAAATGGAGTTTCAAGACCCTTCTCGAAGGTGGATGATGTGGAGGTCTATCCCTATCATCTATGTGAGGTGGAATTCGGTTCCTAATATATGGGGAAGATCCCTTAGACCCATCCTCCTAATCCTCAACCTACTCTATCCCTTTAGCCTTATAAATTAAACCCTCTCTCCATTGTGAAGGAAGGAAGGACTATGGTACTAATATGTTGGTGTAATTTCTAGGTGATCCCTATCATCCTTTGGGAGGATTTCTAGCTTGCTTTGGAGGATTTGGATTGGATTGTTGGATGGAAAGTTGCAGCGTTAAGGCTAGGTTGTGACATTCTTTCCCATGTAATTCTATGTATCTCCTTGATTACATTAATACAAATCTCTTTCCATAAACATTGTTGTTGTTAATAATGTTTAGATCTTTCTTCCTTAACTCTTAGCTTAGATCAATTCATGTTTGTATGCACATGTATTGTTTGCTTGTTTCCACTTTCTCTACAGGGTTTTGCATCTAGAGATATGAAGGCTCTAGAGTTTGGATCAACAAAGAGAGAAGAGGATTTCCATATTGCAGCTAAGCGATCTATCTGTTAACTTCCATATTCTATTTGATCTAGGAAAGTAGATTTTATTGTGTATTTGATTTATTCTAGATCCACTTGGAATAGGGAGATATGGCTTGATTATGTTTGAGTAGATTTAACTGATAACACTTGAGGATGGAAGAACTTATCCTTTGTTATAAAATAGAGGATAGGGAAACACAAGAGTAAATTCTTTGGTGCCAAAACAAAAGGAACCGGTGGTTAAAAGAGGAGGAGAGAAACACAAAATTATTTCATGGTTGCATCATGCAAAACATGATAGAAAACAAAATATTATTAATTAAGAATGACAGATGGGTTTGAGTGGAAACAAGGGAGGAAATAGAGACCACTTTGAACCAACATTTCAAGCATTAAATGTCGGAACCAAGGCAGGACAGGAGGAGATACATTGACCAAATAACTAGGTTCATCTTGCCTCTAGTATCCCATGAGAAAAATGAACTCTTGATGAAACCTATATCTCTTATTGAGGTAGAGGAATCAGTTTTCTAGATGACATAAGGAAAATCCCTTGGGCCAGATGGATTCACGATGAACTTCTTTCATCATTTCTGGGATTTAATCAAGATGGAAGTGTGGAGGATAGTTGAGGACTCTAGGGTATCGAGAAGGATTCTACCATCTTTTGATGCTACATTTATTACTCTCATTCCAAAAAGAAATGGGGATGACTCTCCAGATACATTTAGGCCCATAAGCCTATGCAATATCATCTACAAATCATAACTAAGGTAATTGAGAATACATTAAAACCCCTCCTCCTCATCCTAATATCCCCTGAGCAGTTAGCATTTGTGGAAGGTTGGAAGATAATAGACAACATTATTTTGGTCCATTAAATGCTTCACTCTTTAAAAGAAAATAAAATATCAAGAATGATGTCAAAACTAGACATAGCGAAATCCTATGGCAAATGCGATTGCCAATTCATTTGAAGTATGCTAACATATTTTGGGTTTAGTGAAGAGTGGATTGAATGGATAATGATCTTAGTATCATCGTAATTATTCTCCATTCTTGTGAATGGGGTTCCCTCTGGTCTCATTAAACCCTCGAGGGGGATAAGGCAGGGAGACCCCTTATCCCCTTTCCTCTTCATCCTCATGGAGGAAGGTTTGGGAAGTTCAATTGTTCCTTTCAGAGACAACAATGATATCAAAGGAATAAGAGTTCACCCGATGGTGAATAAACAAACAAGCCAACATTTTGTCGATGATACAATGTTGATGGGTTACCATCGGTTCAAGAAGTCAGGAAGCTAAAAAAGTGCATGTTTGAATTTGGAAAAGCTTCGGGGTTGGAAACCAATGACCAAAAATTCCAAGTTTTCTTCCTTAACACCCCTCGTATTTAAAGAAGGATTCTATGTAGGATCTTGGGCTTCCAAGATATATCCTATCGATCCAAGTACCTAGGGACCCCTTTAGTGAATTAAAATGCCAAAAAAGGATCCTAGATAGAATCATTGGATAGTCTGAAAAAGCAGTTAATTTAGCCAATAGACTAGCTCTTGTGAAATCAGTCCTTCAGGAAATGCCAACTTATCTATTCTCCACCTTGGTGGCTCCAAAATCCATATTCAAGGAGATAAGGAACCTCAATGGCAATTCATGTGGAGTGGCACCAATAAGAAGCGAAAGTGGGCTTTGGTTAAGTGGCAAATGGTTTGTACCCCTAAAAACTAGGGGGGTTTAGGCCTCATGGACCAATAACAAGATAATGTGATAAGTGGAGCCAATATTTGGTGGATATGGGTAAACAAATCTCAACAAACTTAGACGAAGATGTGGCACATTAAGTATGCTAAGGGATGGGAAAAAAGAGAGCTTATATGATTCTTGGAATATATGAAAGTAGTGTTAGTTTGGATCAGGATGTAATCATTATCGAGGGATTAATAGGACCCAAAAATATTGGAATACCTAGGGAACTCTCTCTGAAAATTCATCAAAATATCATAACATACCAAGGTTCAAAGATACGCAGCATACACTAGGATCTGTGTCTACATGGATCTGAATAAAGAACTAGCAGAAGCAATTAGAATGTCATGGGAGGATGAGGACTAGATCAAAACCTTAGATTATGAACAGATCCCATTCTGGTGTCGAAGATTCCATGAATACAGTCATTTTTTTAGGGAATGTCCAATGAACAGTCCAAAGACAACATCGGGGAAGGAAGAGGAAAATAGTGATCAAGGGTTTACTAAGGTACCCTCTAGGAAGTGAGGAGGGTGGAAGTAGGACAACCAAGAGGTAAAAAAGAAGATAGAAGTATCTTATAAATTGGAAGCATAAGACGATCTCTCAAAGGAAACTCTTGATAATCAGTCAAAGGGAAAGTAGGGGGTTCAACCCCATCTAGAGATAATGGAGATATCCTCCCATCTCGGGGAAGAAGTTATAGGAGCAAATCAACAAGAGGGTGGGGATGTAGAAATAGGAGAGGAAGCAGAGGAAATGGATATCGTAGATCTAGACCTAGAGGGGATCAAGAAAGCTTGTGCAGATGTAGGAAAAGGTTATGTCCCATAGGAACAAATGATCCTATTAAAATAATATTTCCTCAAATATTGTGCCTCAAACCAGCTGGGGATTAGCTTAGGCTCTCACCAAGAGACGAAACAAAAATTTGAGGAGCCAAACAAGAAGATGGGAAGTAAATCGAACAAACAGAGAGTAGCCAAAGTAGTCCAATGCACTACAACAAAACCCTATGATTATCGTCTCTTTTATCTTCCTTTTTAGCGTCCACTATCACTTTTAGTGTATTTTTCATCATTTTTGGACAAAGTGGACGCTTTTCCATGGGATGGCGCTTTTAATGGCGTTATTTGCGTCCATTTTTAAAAGTTGTCATTATTTTGGATGATAATTAGCATCCCAATTAGCATCCTAATTAGCATCCCAATTAGAATCCTAATTAACATCCCAATTATCATCCCAGTTAGCATCCCAATTAGCATCCCTTTCTAAAAGTTGACGCTAATTAGCATCCCAATTAACGTCTCAATTAGCGTCCCAATTAGCATCACAATTATCATCCCAATTAGCTTCCAAATTAACGTCCCAATTAGCGTCCAAATAAACATTCCATATAACGCCAAGAATAGCCTCCAAAAACCTAAGACATTGACCTTCCTCATACGACATCTAGGGCCTCAATAATCATCTTCATTATAATGATGCACATCCAATACATGCAGGACAAACAATCTCTTTACAAGGATTTCATGGTGGTTTCATACAAAGTGCATGGTCCATGAGCACTAAAAGCATTTTTTAGACAATAAGAAATCGGTGTCTCCTTTGATCATGTTGAAGCCATCAAGAACAATCCTTGGTGCATGAAAACTTGTAATGGTGACCATGCAACACATGTAAGCCAACAATTATCTTTATAAGTATGTGTGGTGACTTTTGAGCATGCACTTTAAGGCTGCATAGGGTCTAAGGCCATATGAGTTTCCTAAATAAGATGTTCATGTCATGAAATTCCATTATTATTGGTTATTCATTGAATGGACACCGTTGTGATGCCTAGGAAAATAGTACAATTGGTTGTAGTTCATTGTCTATGTTAACATCATTGTAAGGTTACTTTCAATAGCATTCCTTGCCCCTTAAGTCTTTATTTATGGAAATTGATGAGCTTAAGAAAGAGGTATCATTTCTCTTGAAGGTTAGAAATCTATTCATCATTGTTTTACACAAATGATTAATATAACAAATCCATATTATGGTGTACCGTACTAAGAGATGGAAAGTTATAGAAACATTTTTCCTTAAATTCTGATGCAAAGAAGCTACAACATGTGATTTTTTTTTTTACATTTAGTGTCTAAGCTAAGCCATATAATCTATTAGATTCATCTCCTTAGAAAAATACTTATGATAATATTTTAATT
This sequence comes from Pseudotsuga menziesii, assembly GCA_001517045.1. Lineage (NCBI taxonomy): Eukaryota > Viridiplantae > Streptophyta > Pinopsida > Pinales > Pinaceae > Pseudotsuga > Pseudotsuga menziesii. Next base: position 19,709 of record LPNX010175914.1, on the reverse strand, counting down.
CATATTTCATGCATTCCATCCATGTGTCATTTAGTACTCACTCTTTTTATCCATCTCTTCACCTTCGATTAAAATTTGAAAAAAATAATTTTACATTAAATTTGAAAAACTAAAAACGAAAAATGTGTACATTACATCCATGTGTCATTTATGTGTGCATTTCATCCATGTTTCATTTAGTACTCTTTTTTTTAGCCATCTCTTAACCTTAGATTAAAGTTTGAAAAAATCATTTTACACCAATTTAAAAAAGCTAAAAATCCATCTGTGGGCAAGAAAACATGTCAAACTACCTACGATTGGCATTGTGGTCTTCAATGTTGTCATCAATGACTTTAGCAGGGTAGCACATCGTGAATGCAAGGGGAATGTGTGATTGAGGGTTTATATCATCCTTAGCAGCTTTGCATAGATAAAAGAACAAACCCCTCACGGTTTCCTGTTATTAACACTATGGTCTTCAACGTTGTCATCGTGGACTTTAGCAAGGGAGAAAAGAGTGAAGGAGACGAGAATGTGGTGTTGAGGATTTATATCCTCCTTTGATAGCTTCGCATGGGGAAAAGAACATACCCCTCATGGTTTCAAATCTGATGTATTCAAACTCATGACCTGATTCAGAATTGATACGGTTGATGTTTATGAACTAAGGTTTATTGGATGGACGACGCCAAGATCTCATTTTGAAATCAATGATCCAATATTCACATACAAAAATATTCTAGGAAGGACATATCCCAATGATAGATTAGGATTGATGGTGTATGCATCTCAATAAGATAAGATTATACACTAAGATAAGATCATGAATGTAATGGTAAATGATCAAAACCATGAAACATAAAATACACCCTTGAAAGTGGATATATGTGATAAAAGTTGGATATATGCATAATTGAGCATTTTTGCATAGTGGGATGGATCTCAAGTCATCAAATGGAGTCATAGGAAGAAATAAATATCCTTATGTAGGTGTCCTAGGGCATTATAAATGGAATTCTAGGGAACAAGACAATGTCTTAGGCCCTAAAGTATACATTGAGGCACACATATCCATGAACAATGCCTCAAAGCACCATGCATGACTTCACAACATATCCATGGCACTGTGTATGTAAGTGTTGTGTCTTTAGTTCCTTTCACACGATCAATGTAGGAGACATAAATCTTGGGACCTAAAGGAATCTTCTAGGCATCCAAGGCTACGAAGGTTTCCTCCACCAAACACACATGGCTTCCTAAGAGTAATATTAGCCTATGATTGAGGATATTGGTGCCATTATATGGTTTTGAGTAGTATGTGCACATGTCATGGCCTTGAGAATTATTTTGTAAGGAATAAGACCATGCCTTTGAACATAACAAAATCATTGATGCATCAAAATCCATGAACAATGTATCAAAGCATCACGCGTGACTTCATAAGGGTATTCATGGTACTATGTATCTATGTCTTGGGTCCTTCAACATGGTTAATGGAGTACATATGACCCTTGGGCCCTAAAGGAAGCTTTTAGTCATTAATGTCAAAGAATGTTCCTTCCACCAACCACAAATAACCTTTTAAGGGTATCAGTGGCCTATGATTGAGGATGCAAGTACCATTAGGTGGTTTTGATTAGTACACACATGTCTCAGTTATTGAGGATGTCATTATATGGAAGAAGACGATTCCTTTATAATTAAAGAAACTATTGAAGCATCTACAACCATGATAAATTACTTAAGCACCACATATGACTTCACATGAGTATCCATGGTGCTATGTATCCAAGTCTTGGGAATTTGGGGCCATGGACATTATCAAGGGGGGATACTTGAACCAAGCCCTAAAGGAAAAATTAGAGATGAAACAATAGCCTTAATCAACCACACATGGCCTCTCAAGGGTATAATTTTCCTATCATTGAGATACCAATTTCATCATGTATTTTTTAGTAGTATCTACATGTCACATTGCCTAGAAATGATGTTCTAGGGAATAATATAATGAATTTGTCCCTAAACAAATCATCAAGGCATCCATAGCCATGAAAAATGTCTCTAAGAACCATGCATAACCTCATAGAGGTATTCATGGCATTATGTGTCGATGTCTTGGGGCCTTGCGGCCTTAGACATGTTCATGGGAAGAAACTTGATCCTTTGTCCCAAAAATAATCTTCTATCCATCTAAGCCTAAGACGATTTTATCCAACAACCACACATGGCCCCTTTAGGGTATCAATTTCATATGAGTAACGATATTAATTCCATTTACATGGTGGTACAACTCTATTATAACAATAATCAACCACCATTTTTGAGTAGAATCCCTATTTACATAGACACTCATATGTGAAGTATTTTTCCTTCTCTACAATATAGTTTGGTGAAACTTGAGTCCATGAATGGTTGCGCATAAAATCTATATAACATTTAATATTTTTATTACAAAATGGTGTTACTATCTCATAACTACCACATATGCATCATGTATGCACAGATATATTTTGTTTCAGGTTCCACTTCCTTCATTTCTCGATATTATCCTTACATTGAGTAATGAGTATGTATCTAGGTTTATCAAGTGTAATAATAATAGTATATAGTAATAAAATAACCTAACATAGATCCCTCTTAATCTTTATATTTTAAACATTGTCAGATCGGTATTTTAGTTTTTTTTTGTATTCCTCTATGTCCTTAATATAGATGGATTTAAAAAAAAAACTACTTAGTTCCATCTTAACTCTAGATCTATCACATCTCAAGAGGGATAGAATCACCTAAGGTGCAACCATTTTTTACATTGCAAAAACTCAAAGACACAATTTTACCTAAGAGATTTGATCCATCACTAAGTATGATAGATCCACCATTAAGTTATTATAATTATAATAACTTGATTAATTTGTAAAAAAATTAAAAATTGATCAATCTTTTAAATCCTATCTTACCTTTTCTTTGGGATAAAAGCATCATGGATAAATTTTATTTCCATTCTCACAAAAGTACTTCTAATTATATGACAAAAGAAATTAAAAAAAAAAGGTCAATTTGATTGCTCATTATTTTAATCATTATCTAAAACATATTTTCAACCATACATTTTTTAAAATGTTAATATAAAAAATAAATTTATTCAACTAAAACATATCTTGAACTATACATTTTTTAAAATGTTAATATACAAAATAAATATATTCAACTAAAACTAATCTTCAATTCTATATTTTTTAAATTTGTTAATATAAAAATAAATACATTCAACTATTAACAATCGTTCATTAAGCTTTTATGCATTGTAAGATCGAGAAATAAATTATATCATATTATTATGTTGTGAATCATATTTAAGTTAGTTTATAATGAAAATGTTTAGATATATTCAAAGCTAAAATATTTCACCATATTGTCTAATGGTATTATTGAACTTGACAAATTGTTTGTTTATAAATAGTTATTAATTATAAATAGTTATTTCTTAAATTGTAATTATTTATTTCCATTATAATGTGAGATTTTTGTTTTATCAATATTAGAGAGATTATATAACTTTTTAAAATGATCTATAGAAACATCAATAGAAAGGCATTTTATTAATTTTTAGAAAGTATCCCATCTTGCAGGAGCTCATTCCTTGGCTGAAGATCGAAAGAAAAAAAAATATTTATGAACAAGATATTGTGTGTACATATTCGGCTCTATATCTTAATATAATATTGACGGTTTTGCTTTCTTCGTGGTATGCTTGATGATTTTATGAGCATCTGGATCATAATCGAACACATCCCATGTGGCAACCATATCAGAGGCTGAAGGTCGGAATGGTGTAAATTATCCATGGCACCATGAGAATCTTTCTCCTTCTACTGTTGGTTCCATCCCCGAGAGATCTTCAGGAACTTGTGATGGGAGAGGAACATTATCTTCATCTTCAAGCATATCAAGAGAAAGGGCTTTATATAAAGCTTCTACTCTGGAGAATATCTGAGACTATCACTCTTCTGTGGAATCTCCTCTTCAATGGGAGTGGCTTTAATAGGGGATTCCATATCCTGATATAGTATGGCGGGATTGCAGTCCTGGAGTGTGAAGGGGATATAGAAACTAGCACAAGTCCCTATGTTTGGTTATGGAAAGAATTAAATGGACCCTCCTTATGGCTACTAAGCAATATTATACCTCATTGATGTTTTTCGCAAAAATCTTGGCAAAAGAATTAACACGGAAGATTAAACAAAGAAGGAAATTTGGACAGCATGGTTTTAGGTCCCTTCGCTGCAAGTCATCACCCCAAGTCATCATGATTCTTATTATTATGAAATCAGTGGTAGTTGTGTAATTAATGATATATTTATATATTGGTTAGTAATGGATATATATAATTTTTGAGATTTATGTTATTATATATAGGCTTTTTTTAATATGAAAATGTATATAGATCTCAAATTTTACAAATTTAGTTACTAACAAATATTCAAAATTGATCATTCAAATTTTTTTTTAACTAATTATCAAAATATAATTACCAAAATATAATATACTAAAGATTACAATGAATATATATTGATGTGCTCGATGCACGAGAGGCTAATATTTTAGTGCCAATCTATTTTAGTGCCAATCAATTGAAATACTATGTGATGCTGATTTTTAAATTCTGATCAAATGCATTATAGAAATGATTTGACCATTCATAAGGCAAACTATTTCAACATCTCTAATTTTCAGTCATAAAGAAAATCTTAACTTTAATTTATAACATTTTACATATCTTTAGCATATTAAAATAATTATAATGTGTAATTAATATTATAAATAAATTTATATAATAAATATGTAAACTACAATTGTAAGAATAATTTGTGATCAATAATTATAAATAATTATAAATGTGTTATGGCAACATTATGGTTTTTCTTTTCTTAATATATTGAATTATTGAATTTTGATAATGAATTAAAATTATATATTAAAATTAACATTTTTATGTAAATTTATATTTTAAAATTAATAGTATTGTTATGTTAACCTATATAATAAATAATTAATATAAACAAATGAAATGTATTATAGAAATGATTTGATAATCTATTCATAGGGCAAATTATTTCAACATCTCTAAATTTGAGTCATAGAGAAAATCTTAACTTTAATTTATAACATTTTACATATCTTTAGCATATTAAAATAATTATAATGTGTAATTAATATTATAAATAAATTTATATAATAAATATGTAAACTACAATTGTAAGAATAATTTGTGATCAATAATTATAAATAATTATAAATGTGTTATGGCAACATTATGGTTTTTCTTTTCTTAATATATTGAATTATTGAATTTTGATAATGAATTAAAATTATATATTAAAATTAACATTTTTATGTAAATTTATATTTTAAAATTAATAGTATTGTTATGTTAACCTATATAATAAATAATTAATATAAACAAATGAAATGTATTATAGAAATGATTTGATAATCTATTCATAGGGCAAATTATTTCAACATCTCTAAATTTGAGTCATAGAGAAAATCTTAACTTTAATTTATAACATTTTACATATCTTTAGCATATTAAAATAATTATAATGTGTAATTAATATTATAAATAAATTCATCTAATAAATATGTAAACTACAATTTTAAGAATTATTTGTGATCAATAATTATAAATAATTATAAATGAGTTAAGACAACATTATGGTTTTTCTTGTCTTAATATATTGAATTATTGAATTTTGATAATGAATTAAAATTATATATTAAAAATAACAATTTTATGTAAAATTATATTGTAAAATTAATATTATTGTTATGTTAACGTGAATGATATAATTAATAATTAATAAAAGGAAGAAATAAATAAAATGAAGCAAAAATTGGTGCAAATTTGGCAGCTAAAATTGACACATATGTGGAAATAAAACATGGTGCAAAATGGGATGCTAAAGTGGTAGCAAAAATGGATGCAATATTGGATGCTACTTTGGATGCGAACAAGAAATAAAAGGTATAAAAAATTGTTGCAAATTTGAAAGCGAAAATTGACACATATTTGGAAGTAAAACATGGTGCAAAATAGGATGCTAAAGTGGTAGCGAAAATGGATGCAATATTGGATGCTACTTTGGATTCTAACATGGTGTTATTAAGGATGCAAATATGACGCTAACAGGGATGTAATTTAAAAAGAAAAAACAGACACTCGCTAGGAAGAAAAATAGGACGTTATTTAGGAAGAAAACATCGACGTTGTTTAAGAAGCAAAGTTGGACGCTATTCTCGAAGCACAAAAATAGACGTTATTTTGGACGTCATAAAGGATGCTATCTAGGAAGCAAAAATATACTTTTTTGAGATGATTTAAGTTTTGTCCATGACGCGTCCCATTTAACGTCTAGTTTGACCACTCAATGTAAAAAGAAATACACTAAAAAGGGACGCTAAATGGGACGCCAATTCTAGGATTTGTTGTAGTGGCGCTTGGTAGAGTCAGGACATTGCCCTACCATTGAGGCAGCTTTAGGATAATAAATTTCCCTACGAAGAACTTATCATGTAACATACATGGCCTAAAAAGTACAGAAAAAGCAAGGATCTTAAGCAATAAGATAATGAGAGAAAATTCGGTCATAGTTTTCCCACAAGAGACTAAGTGCCTGACAACCAAAATCCAGGAATTGAGTAAGAAAATATGGAAGGGAAGTGAAGGGATATGCATTGATGCAAGAGGCTTCATGGGAGGCTTGGGAATCTTATGGGATCCCACTAGGGTGAGCTTAAGGGGGTTCTAAGGTAACCATTGTTGGTTATCAGTAGATTTTAAGGTTATAGGGTTCTTAACGAAAGGAATGGTTACAAATTTATACGAACCCCACAATGATGGACAAAAGAGGGATTTCATCAAGTCACACTGAAAAATACTGGATAGGATGTCCAATAAACATTGGGTGTTAGGAGGTGACTTCAATCTCATAACCTCTCTGGTGGGGAAGAGGGGAGGAAGATGTAGGATGTAGGAAGAACGTGAGACATTCAGAGATACCATTGAGGAATCAAGACTTGTTGACATCATTTTAGGAGAGGGATGGTTCACATGGAACAACAAGAGGACGGGGGACCGACATATAGCTTCTCGCTTGGATAGATTCCTGGTTTCTAAATCCATTTTGGATATAAGAAGTGAAATCCACTAAGCTACTCTTCCAGGAGAAGGATCAGATTACAAGCCAGTAGAATTAATGTGGGGTGGATTGGGGTCCTAGTTCAAAAAACCTTCCAGGTTCGAACAGTTATTGATAGGGAATTAAGAGTTCAACAAAAAGATCAGGACTTGGTGGGAAGAGCTAAGCGAAAGATTTGACCAGAGTATGTACAAATTCCAACAGAATTAAAAGGTTTGAAAGAAAGGATTAAAAATGGAACAAGGAGGAATTTGGTAATATTTTTGCTAATAAAAGGATCCTGGAATCCCTCTTGCATGAGGTCCAAAAAAGGAGGGTGAGTGAAGGGTATACCACCAACTTGAAGATATAAGAAATTAGCCTCTATTATAAAATAGAGGAGAGGAAAAGGCAAGAGGAAATTCTCTGGCGCCGAAATTCTAGGAACCGGTGGTTAAAAGAGGGGGAGAGAAACACAAAATTATTTCATCATTTGGCCATGCAAAACACAAAATATTCTCTATTAATAATGATAGAGGGGTTCGGGTGGAAACCAAGGAGGAAATAGAGATCATTTTGAACAAAAATTTCAAGGATATAATGTCAGACCCAAGGTAGGATAGGAGGGGATAAATTGACCAAATAAAGAGGTTCATCATGTCTCTATTCTCCCATGATCAAAATGAACTCTTGATGAAACCTATATCTCATATTGAGGTAGACGAAGCAGTTTTTTAGATGACAGAAGCTAGAGCCCTTAGCCCAGATATATTCACAGTGAACTTCTTTCATCATTTATGGGATCTAATCAATATGAAAGAGTGGAGGATAGTTGAGGACTCTAGGGTCTTAAGAAGGATTATGCCAGCTTTTAATGGTACCCTTATTACTCTCATTCCAAAAAGCGATGAGGCTGACTCTCCAGATAAATTTCTGCCCAAAAGCCTATGCAATGTCATCTACAAAATCATAACTAAGGTAATTGTGAATAGACTGAAACCCCTCCTACCATACCTAATCTCCCTTGAGCATTCAAGGTTTGTGGAAGGTTGAAAGATAATAAACAGAAATATTTTGGTTCATGAAATGCTTCACTCTTTGAAAGTAAAGAAAATCCAAGGAATGACGGTGAAACTAGACATAGCGAAACCTATGATAAAATCAATTGGCAATTCATTTGCAGTATGCTAACAGATTTCAGGGTTTAGTGAATAGTGGATTGAATGGATAATGAGCTTAGTATCCTCATAATTATTCTCTATTCTTGTGAATGGGGTTCCTTTTGGTCTCATTAAACCCTCGAGGGAGATAAGGTAGGGGGATCCCTTAACCCCTTTCTTCTTCATCCTCATGGCAGAAGGTTTGGGAAGGTCAATTATAGCTTTGAGAGACAATAACGATACCAGAGGGCTAAGAATTTAGCCGATGGAAAACAAACAAAATCACGAACAGTTTTTGGGTGATATAGTGTTGATGGGTTACCCATCGGTTCAAGAAGCTAGGAATCTCAAAAAGTGTTTCTCCGACTTTGGCAAAGCTTCAGGGTTGGAAACCAATGAACAAAAATACCAAGTTTTCTTCTTTAACAGCCCCCCTAGATTTCAAGAAGGAATATATGTCTCATTATGGGATTCCAGGAGATCTCTCTTCCATCCAAATACTTAGGGACCCCTTTAGTGTATTCAATTTCCAAAAAAGGCTCCTAGACAGAATTGTTGGATAGTCTGAAAAAGAGGTTGACAAAATGGACTCTAAGACCCCTTAAGTTAGCCAGTAGACTAGTTCTGGTGAAATCAGTACTTCAGGCAATGTTGGCTTACCTATTCTCTAACACCTTGGCTGCTCCAAAATCCCTCTTAAAGGAGATAAGGAACCCGCAACAAGAATTCCTATGGAGTGGCACCAATAAGAAGCGGAAGTGGGATTTGGTTAAGTGGGAAACAATTTGTACCCCTAAACACCAAGGGAGTTTAGGCTTGAGGGACCCAAAACATGAAAATGTGATAAGTGGAGCCAAGATTTGGTGGAGATGGGTAACCCAATATCAGGAATCTTGGGCGAAGATGTGGCACATTAAATATGTTAAGGGATGGGAAAAAAGAGAGCTTGTACAGTTCTTAGAAGATACTCCTAGATCCCACATATGGTGAACAACATAGCTAAGGAGAAGACTGGTCCAGGAACATAGCTTATGTGAAGTAAGGAATCAACAAACTTTCCGGGTATGGGGGGACTCATGGAAACAATTATCCCCACTCAAACGCAGTAGGGATTTTCAATGAATATTGGAAGAAATTATCTCCCAAGGAGTCACTACGGTCAAATATATATGGAGAAACCAGGTAGATGATCTGGACTTCATAGTATGGGAAGAGAGGGTGTGGTGGGAATTCCTTGGTCCAATGGAGGAGGTTGACCGTCTAGAAGAAGCCCTCAACAATGGGTGCATGAGAATGCACCTAGGGGACGACAAAGTCCATTGGGAGTATGATAAGAAAAGCTCCTTTATAACATTCTAAGAGGGGCTGACATAAAAGTGGGGAAAATTATGGAAGAAGAAACTGTGGACCAAAATAACTGTATTCAACTTGCTCATGATAAGAAACCGAATTTTAACAGGAGAAAATATTAAAAAAAGAGGGATGGTTGGACCTTACCAATGTTTCTTATACGAGCTCAAAGAAGAAACATGTAGCCACCTCCTGGATTCATGCACGTTTGTGTCCACCATTTGGGATCAAGGGACGTTAATTTTCAGAAGATGTGATCGAGTTAGGAAATACCCAAACAAGACACTAATAGAATGGAATAGAAACCCTTATCAGAATCCCATCTTGAAATGATTGTGGGAGATCTTCCCTCACTTTATTCTATGGGAAATATGGCAGGATCGAAATTCTAGGACCTTCCAAGGGAAATAACTACCACCTAGCAGAATATGGGATATAATCACAAGTAGAATGAAAGAGACCATAAGGACAGAATCTTGAGAGATCTCAGACTAGGAGACCACGGAGGTGGAAGCCCCCGTTCTGACGGATTGGAGACTATCAGGGCCCCTGCAGTTGGATAATACTAAGAAAAACTCAACCCAAGCAATGAAAAGTGCAGAGAACTAGAACCCCCCTCCCGAGGATTGTTTCAAGCTCAACTTTGATGGTGCATTGAAGGGAAACCTATGACCAGTAGGTTATGGTTTCATCATCCAGGATTGCAGAGGAAGCATGTTGGGTTTTAGGTATGGGAGCATAGTCTTGGAAACCAACAACATGAACGAGATAGAAGTTCTCTTGCATGGACTAGAAATGGTGAATGAAAACCATTGGACACCTATAATTATCAAAGGATATTCCCAGGTTGTGATAGAGATGGAAACTAAACTACATAATGGAACCCATAGTACCAAGTTGGAGCAATCGTGGAGGTTAGAAGGGAGCTTAGAGAAGCTAAAAGGGGTCCTAGCTACAGGGTTGGTAGTCCACTTCAACCATGTCAGATGATAGGGGAATAAGGTGGCAGACAGCTTGGAAAACCTTGATACTGAGACCTGTAGAGCTGTCAAAGAAAAGTACTAGGGCAACGTGATGGATGTGACGACTCAGGACAATTGTGTAACTCTCACACTCTAGGACATGTGTAGTAGTAATGACATAGGTAGGGAAGGACACCGGGTTGTCCCATATCACTAACTGGGTAGGTGGTTAGGCACGTGACCGAGAGGAAAGTTTAGGTGACTCACATGCGGGATTTAACTTCGCTTCAAGCCATTATGAGGGATCCATCTTTCTGAAGGATCAACATACGTGCAGAAATGAATGGAAGAAATGGAAAATATAGGTGCTTGTGTGGGATTTATTTTCTCTGGACTATACACCGTTTGAGAGCATCATGGTATGTACTGCTTTTATCATGCTCTCGATAAGGAAAATATTATTTAGGGAGGTTTTGGGTGACGATAAAAATCACATAAGCCATGTGTGTACAGTGTCTTGTGCAACACAAGAAAGCAAGACGTGGATGTTGAGAAATATGCTAAATTCTCAGCAAAGGTGTGCAAGCGAGCATATGGATGGTTGTAAAGGGAAATGGAAGCAGGTATCAAGCCATGAGGATGATTTGGGGAATGCCTCAAGGGCCCAAAAGAAGGATATGTGGGAATCCAGAATGTTTGAGCTCGAGCTTCCCAAGGAGATTCAACAGAGAAATTAACGAGATAGAGAAACAACTATGGGTTGAAATTGATAGAGAAATGGTCCATGAGGAGTGTTGAAAGGAAGAGGACAAGATCATTTATCTTGGCCACAATGTGGGAAGATTAAGCATGTATGAGAGGACTGTGGCTCTTTTTTGGGTCATGAAAATTCTCATCGGGCGGTCACCTTGGGAAAGGAAGGAGGCAGATGAAGCGGTGGAGAAGTGAGATGAGCATCCATGATCTCTGATATGCAACAGTTGAATCTCAAAGTTGACATTCTTATGATGGGGCTTGGTTTCCAGGCTTCCCGAGTTCCGCCCCCTGTGGTGATCCAGTCACTCGTAGTTGAGATTGTGCGCCAGGGACGCATCCTTGATCCGGACCATATATTTTGTTCTAAGTGGTATGAATAGAGTGTGTTCTATTATTTCAAGAATGTTAAGGCATGTTAGCCAAAAAAAATGTCTTCATTATTTTGGTTTGGTTTAGTTGGTCAGTCGTAGTTTGGTCAAGCAGTGAGGAAGGAATAGTTTGATAAGCAGTTAGGAAGGACTTGCTGGTTACCTTAGATTTTCGATAATATACATGTTAATGGGTTTTGGGGTTAAGAGTCAGTCTTAGTCACTTTGGGAAGAAGGGTGAGGCAAATTTTTGGGTCAGGATTATTCCCCAGTTCTCAGTTTGTATCTCTCTCACTCTCATGTAAATAAAAATAATGATATTCTTACCCGGATGTGGGTGACTTGGATCTCCACATGGGAGGCACAATGCGATGGGCCCCTAGGGTGACTTGGGTACCCACGTGGCATGCACTAGCAGGACGTTCTTGGCATCAGTAGAACATCACACCCCCACACCACCCAATGTCTGCGGCCATTAAACACAAGAGGGTACGTTGTCACCCCAAGGAGCGCGGTTCAGAAAACAACATCACCACGCAGTTGTTCACAGTTATTTCGCCACCCTAGTACGTTGAGGGATGCTCCAAGAGGTTTAAGCTTCGGCGGGGGGGCTCTCAGGCTCATTTGCTCTAGGTTCATCTTCCACTCCACGCTCTGCATTCTCCTGCTTACTTGGCACCTTACACCTCTAGCTCCATGCTCTCTTGCGCTCATTCCAGGCTCTCTGCTCTACTGCCCTTCTTCCTGGCTCTTCTGCTCTCTACTCTCCGAGTCCTAATCATGCTGCGAAGGCAAAGAGGTGTTCCGCGAAGAGGCTGTGCCGAGAGAGGTGCCTTGAATGAGCCCCCTATTCTTCTCACTTCCCTCGTAAGTGGAGATGGCTTTGACGAATAAATTCCTGACCACGTTCGCCAAATCCTGAACGATTGGGAGGATGAACTTACAAGTGTCGTTAATGCTGTGGGGCACTCAGTGAACCACCGTCGGCATTACTGGGTAATAAAAAATCTACTCATCAAGCTTATTCTTTGTTTCAATTCTCAGCCCCTCATTCCGGTTCCAACAATCATTCCTACTCCTATGGTTCCCGCAGCTCCCCGGCACCCACTTCCCTTCCTCCTCCCCCTGAGCCTTCCTTGGATGACTCCTTGGCCACCCCTTCCCCTGCCATCCCCATGGACTGTGAACCTCCAACCCCCAGACTGGGCCGTATAAAATCCCTGTTGGTGGGGGAAAGTGCCCCCACGCCCGCCCCTGCATAAAAGACTGCCCCCCTTCTTGTTAAGAATTCTTCCGCAGGTGAAGCGAATGATGACGAGGAAGCCTCTAACAGCAGTGAAGAATCCAGCTCGCCAAGTGAAGACACCGAAGACGGAGATGGAGGCTCTGCTCCACCATCTTTCGGCTTTGGCTTCCCCATTGATGAGGAACCATACAACAAACCTTAGTCAGGTTCTCCGCTCTGTTTATATTTCTAGTAAATTCCAGAACAATACGGGGTTATGAATCTCGAACTTGGTCTGCATGTTTTTTCAGTTTACCATGGTTCTTAAATTACTGTTAATATTTTTGAAACCTATTTTCCCTTTAATTGGGAGGGTCAAACAGCATCTTTTTGGACCTGTTTTCCTTCTTGGAGAGAAGGTCAAGTATCACCATGTTTGGTTCCACCTGCCCGTTATGTTTCACTAATAGGTCAATTTTTACATGGATACAAGGCTATGCCTTCAAGCAAGGTTTTGTTTGTGAACTAAGCCGTACCAGGCTTATTAAAAGAGTTCAAATTACAAATGTTTCACGAATAGGTCAACTTTTATATGGATCCAAGGATCTGCTTTTAAGGAAGGTAGAGTGAACTAAGCCAACTTTTACATGGATACAAGGCTCTGCTTTTAAAGAAGGTAGAGTGAACTAAGCCGTGTTACGAACATGAGTACCAAGCTTATTAAAAGAGCAAATAAGGTTATAAACACCAAATTTCTTAAAACCAGAAAAGTTTTACATTTCAGAATTCTAATCATAATTTAAACTGACCTTATATATTTTAATAGAAAATATGATAATCAACTCTGAATGGCAAACCTGATCCAATGTGCTTTACCGTTCTTTGCTTATAAATGCTTATCGTAATATTTATGTCATTTGTTTGTTTACTTGAACTTTTGTTTGTGTTATTACTGTGTACACCGACTATTTACATTATGTTATTTGTTTATTTGGTGCATTATGTTATTTGTTTAGTTAGACTTATATTTGTGTTATTATTATGTGCAACTATTATTTGCATTATTAAGAGCATTGTTTAAATGCTACTCAGCATTTTTATCCTTGATAAAATCTGAACTCTATAACTACTTGTGTTAATGTTGCAGCAAAATCATTACAACTTCAGCACAACTTATGTTATCATTTAAATATTAGTTATATTAGTCTAATTAATGTAACTGTGTAAGACTTAAATATAAAATAATGAAATTACATGTATCTCAAATGCAAAAGCTTAACAGTAATTCAAGTTATCTTAAAGATGCAATACTTAGCAACAGCTAATTCTATTTTTTAAATAAATATTTAGAATCATATTTATTTTCATATTTTACATAGGTATTTTTTATATAATATTTTTATTTTTTGAGAAAAACAAAATAAAACTGTTTTACTTTTTTATTTTTTATTTTCAATAGATTTTAGAAACTTTGATGAAGCTTTTCTAATCACTAAATTTATGTATGGTTATGGTTCAACATATCATCCAAGCTTGCAGTGTTTTGAATACAGGAACAAGATTTTAAAGTAAATTAAGTATTTTCATTCTTAAAATCTGATAAACCAAAATTGGTTTCAGTGGATGTTATGATGTAAATATTGAGAAAACTCGATTAAAAAGTACTATGATGTAAATAGAGGCAAAGACCAAAAATCTCATATTAATTATGCAAATGCACCATGCCATGCCAGCCACTACATCATGGTTGGTGGATCCCTAAATTTCCTGTACCAGCAGAGGAAGCTTCTTTTTGCATATAATGCCAGAATTTTTTGTCTGTCACGGCCCTTCACCGTGGACCCGCCCATATGAAGGTCCACTGGGCCCTCCTTTTTGAAGGGACACGAATAACAATCGATCCATTTGTTTCAGCTTTGTATGATGTACCGTGCTTTCACCGCCCTGCAGTTTTATTTTGCATATTCATCAGACTATATATATATTATAGCTACAAGAAGGATTATGCATTTTTTGCGGAAGAACAATTTGAATAGACGACAGTAGTGGAAGAGCTTGGTACCTGCTGGATCAATGTATCTTTCCCAATATCAACTGAGACAAATAATACAGTACACATCATCTTTGTGTTAGAATTAATCTCAATTAAACAACACAGAAATTGCTGAAAGCAAAAGCTCCACGAATAATCAAAACGTGTGAACGATGAGAGAAGAGAAGAATAAGTGAAATAGGCGCAGGTGGTGTTTACCCAAGTAACGAGATTCTGAGTGTCGTATGAAATTCGATGTGAAGAGAATAGAGAGGAGGAGTATGACTACAGTCATTGTGGATCTCAAAGATCTGCCCATTAATCGCCTGTATGGAAAAGGAGTTCAGAAAATGTTAAGTTGCAGAATGAATGCGAGGTTTCGATAAATGGAGAGTTCAATCATCCACACAATATGGAAATGTGTAGCGAGTCGGCGTATTTATCATATGAAAGCCCGTCTTTCGACGCTCTTAGCTTTCTGCTCTGATTTGTTCAAACTTTGACTTCTAATAGCTACAGGTTAGAGGTTATCAATGTTTGACACATTGGCGGGCGCTTGAAAAAGTCGACGTTGATTATAATGTTCAAAGTTTGAATTATCAATGTTTGACACTTTCATGCGCTTCAAAAAGAGCAAGAGTTATCTATTAAGATGCAAAGCCTTTAATGTGTTGGATCTTGAGCTTTATTGAGACATGTATGTTTAAAAAACCAAGATAAGTGAAAAAACAATATTGAGAACATATTTTAGAAAGCATTGAAGCATGTTTGAAATACAATATGTTAAATTTTATGTTTGAATTATTTTGATGAAAATTCAATATTTACTTAATATGTTGAAACCATGCCTTTTTTTTATTATTCAAATTTTTATGATCATAAACACTTATTTGAATTACAATATGTTAAATATAAATATTTAAAATATTTTGACAATAATATTGTTTTTAAGTAAAATCTATGAATGTTTTAGTCTAGATGTTGAAGTTAGTTGACTAGTTTTTACACATTGCTTATTATTAATAGTATTTACACCACATTTTATCATATTTTGTTACTCTTTGAACAAGTTGGCTTTGGAGAAAGAATTGTGTGGACCCGTTGCACTGAAGAGGTGCATTTTACAGTGCAGTAAGGGAGAGATGTGTAACTTCTTCAAGTTGACACTTGTCCTTTATAAAAAAATAAAAAAGTATTATTAAAAATAACAGGTCTCCTTAAATTAAATGTAAATTTTTTAGAATTGCATATATATAAAACAACATAAATTAGATAAATTAAAACCCATAAACATTGTATTAATTCCTCAACATTTCTACTCTAAAAAAATGTTTACCGCTTAAGAGAATTGATCCCTCTTGGTACTTGATATACGTTTTTTTGACATGAGAATAGTGTGGTAGTGAATCACAACCACTTCAGAGTTCAAATTATAAATGTTTCACCCACAGGTCAATTTTTACATGGATACAAGGCTCTTCTTTTAAGCAAGGTTTGGTGAACTAAGCCATAACAGGTTTATAATTAAAAGAGTTCAAAATACAAATGTTTCATGAATAGGTCAACTTTTACATGGATACAAGGCTCTACTTTTAAGGAAGGTAGAGTGAACTAAGCCAACTTTTACATGGATACAAGGCTGACACAAGGCTCTGCTTTTAAGGAACGTAGAGGGTTGCATCCATGGAGGTGGGTTACATTTTTTGGCAATGCGAATTCGGAAAAAATGGAAAAACGTACCTTGATCAAGCTTTTAATGAACCCTCGATCGAGGTCTTAACAGCTCGAACGAGGGTTTATAAAGCGCTTGATCGAGGTTCTGTTAAACGCTCGATCGATCTTTTGTAAACCCTCGGTCGATGGTGCAGAACCTTGATCGAGGGTTAAAAAAATCTCGATCAAGGGATAAAGTAGACCTCGATCGAGCATCTTTAATTGCCTATAAATAGGGAACATGCCCATCATTTAATTGGATATGGATATGAACTTATTTAGATGGATATTAGTCGCAGAGTAATTGGGTTATAGATGTCATTAATCACATCTATGACTCCAATCAATCACATCTATAACTCCAATTGATCTACAATTAATATCTATACATAAAATCTAGGGGAAGTGACAGTAGTAATGCGTTTACTTGTTTTTTCTTCAAGGTATGTACTATTACCCTCAAGTATCATTCTTATAGTCAAAATTATGTTTTATTAAATTTTATTATCATATAATTATGTGTTTGATTTTAATTAGTATGATGTTTAGTTTCCATACTTTTTGTTTTTCGGATCCCATGGTCACCATAACACATTTTATTTTATTTATTTTCCTCGACTCTTAGCATTATGAAACACCAAAACAATTAGTCACGTGTTATTGATGTAAATTCTAATGTCATTCAATAATTTACTAGCAAGATTAATTGCAAATGTGTGACAATAAAATTTTTGAAAAGTAAACAATGGACATTGATATAACCTAAGGAAATGAGGTCATATTTTTTTTTCATCCTCACATTTTCATCTCTCTAAAGGTACTAAATATACTTTGCTCCCTTGTATATAATTTTTAATTTTAAAAAACTACAATTATGTGATATGACTCTGAATTTAACACTAATTTGTATCTTAATCATCTTATTCTATTCCGCCCTGGGCTCTAGGATTTCAATATCTGACTCGAGAATATATATCGTATGTATCGTAATGTAATCCTCAGAATCTAGGTCGAATGGATACAACTCACCTGAGTTCAGCTCATCAATTGAATGGCATGCATCGTTTCTCTCCTTGGTTCAATGCAAAAAGAATACTATGGTAATGATGCATTTAATTTAGTTGATGAGTTGAACTTACCCGAGTTGTGTCCACTTCACCTGGATTCTTAGAACTACAATATGATACCTACGATATAGATCCTTGGGCTAGATATTTAAAGCTCAGAGCCGAGGGAAGAATAGATCTTGACGATTAAGATAAAAATTAGTGTTTTCAAAGTCATATCACTTAATTGTAGTTTTGTTTAATTAAAAATTATATACAAAGGAACAAATTATTTTTAGCATTTAAAACCTTTCACTACATTTTTGTAACTCTAACTCTAATCTTCAATTCCCGCCCCCCCCACTGCTGCTCCATTCCAACCCTGTTTTTTGTTTTGAAGTAGTTTAATGAACATTAAAAAGTTTTTAACAATCCATTTCTCAAACCCTTGGCCCCATGGCGGTTTGTACCACGGACTTCTGGTTTCCAAGTAAAATGACGAAAGATCTATTAATAGAATAAGCTGGCAATGTCATGAATGTTTTTTTGCTTAAATTTCTAAGACATTTATTATTTGCAGAGTTGGTCGAATCAAATGATGTTGAAATTCCTTATGTCCATTTTCTTAGTTGGATCCTAGAATCCCTTTTCTAAAATGTCCTACATGGGCATAATCTTCTAGATAGGGTAGTCATGGTGGTGAGCGTGCATATAAAACCTTGGTAGTCATGTACAAATCTATTTTTTTTTAGTATTTAACAGAACCTCGATCGAGGTTTGGATAAACCCTTGATCGAGGTTTGGATAAGACCTCAATCGAGGTATTTGAATACCTCGATCGAGCTACAAAGCTCAATCGAGGGCCAAAAAAATAGAGAATTAGCCCTCTTATAGGAAAATCAATGTTTCTCTGTGTCTTCTAGGGGTATAAACGCTGTCATTCTTGGCACACAACTGAGCATAGTTCATACCGATAGATTCATCACTGAATCCTCTATCCATTAAGGTATCATGCATGAGTTTTGGCATTCATATGGGTTTTTTTTAATTACTTCTAAAACTTACACTTAGAAAACCTGACAATAACTTCGAAGCAGCTCAAAGAAAAATTCGCAGGGTAAAAAATATAGATCGAATTTTTTTTAAAAATTACTCACCCCACACATCGACGTGTCTTCTTCAAAAGGGTATCTTTGGTTTTTCAATTTTTGAAAATAGTGAAAAAAAAGCTCGGATGGACACATGTGTATAAAATGATTCCCGAATAAGATGTGGTCACTTTCGAAAAATAATAAATAATTGTATATTGTGAAATAAATTAACAAAAACTATGCAGACCAAAGTGCATTTTGTATAGATCATGCTCGTACATAATTTTTTTTAAATGATTAATATAAGATTGAATTATTGGAGATGGACACGAGCCACTTATTAACTTCTTCAAATTTTAAAGGTCTCACACTTCATTAAATGCAAAATATCACACATTAAATGACATCAAAATATTTTAAAAAAAATATCATTGGGAACGCAACATAATATTCTACAAATTTTTTTTACTACATGTCGAAATTTACATGGCATATATGGGTTTCAAGGGCTTCTATCTAGCACATGAGTAAAAAATTCAAGTTTTCATTGCCAAATTTGACCTAAAAGTATTACCTGCCTTCATGGAATCACCTAAAGAAAACTAAGTTGTGTTACAAACATTAATACCAAACTTAATCATAATTTAAACGAAACTTATATATTTTAATAAAAAATATGAGAATCAACTCTGAATGACAAACCTTGATCCAATGTAAGTTTACCATTATTTGAGCTCATAAATCTTTATCCTAATATTTATGTCATTTGTTTGTTTATTTGGACTTTTGTTTGTGTTATTATTGTGTACAACAACTATTTACATTATGTCATTTGCTTATTTGGTT
>LPNX010175905.1:0-45234 GCA_001517045.1 Pseudotsuga menziesii | reverse complement strand
ACTGTCACTACCTACTAGCTTTATACCATGTGTATGGTGATGATCCTAAAAAAGGTCATCATATATAACACATCGTCATGGCATGCAGCCGACCCTTGTGTTGGAATTTTTTATATAACACTTCTGTTGATAAGTAGGAGGGGGAATCGAAAAGAATGATTTATTTTTGCATATCAGCATTGAAGGGCTCACTATCTACTAACCCTTCAAAGCGAAATGGGCTTATAAATATTTAATATATATATATATTTTTTTTAAAATTCACTACCGTCGCTTAAGCGACAGTGACCTCTGTCGTTTTTGCGATGCCTTCCCATGCTATCTGTCGCAAATGAGACGGTTTTTGGTGATACGTGGAAATCCAAAATTAAACATAGGTGTCGCATATGCGACGCCTCGTCTTCATCTCCGTCGCTTAAGCGACAAATATAGCTGTCGTTTTTGCGACGGTCGGTGATGCTATCTGTCGCAAATGCGACGGTTATTGGTAACACCCAGGTGCTTAAAAATCAAATCTATCTGTCGCACATGCGACGACTCTTCTCCATATTCGTCGCTTAAGCGACAGCACTATCTGTTGTTTTTACGACGCTTACTCTCTAAAGCAATGGTTTAAGCGACGGTTATACCTGTCGCCTATCCGACGGTTGACATTTAACCGACGGTTAGTTAAGTGTCGCTTAACCGACGGTTAGTTAAGTGTCAGATAGCCGACGCCACGTGTCCGACGCTTAAAAAAAAATCAAAGTGTCGTACATGCGACAGGAAAGTGTCGAAAATCCGACATGACGGCCGTCGGATTTTGGGTCAAAATGTAGTAGTGATATTAGCAATCTAGAGACATGTATGTCAATAATGATGGGATTGTGTTCCCACTATCGTTTAGGTAAAACTCATAATGGGAATCAGGTGCCTCAAATTCAACATGATGTTTATCCTAGAAGGCATTTGTAAAGAAAATGAGTTGGGAATTAATTAGAGGGTGAACTTGAGAAAATTTAAACCTCTTGTCTTTAATGGATAAAAATACGGGGAAATTGCAAAGATTTGGTTGCTTGAAATGAAGAAATATCTCCAACTACATGATTATTTTGAGAACCAAGAAGATTGTATTTCTATATAATATCTTTAGGGAAAAGATTATAGCGGGTGGAGTGATCTGAAGTAAGTAGAAAATATTGAAGAGAGGAAAATCCTATGGAAAATGTTTCAAAGGTATTCCAAGCATGAATACCTATCAAAACAATATTATGATAAGAAAATGTAATAATTCTTTGAACATAGATAGAGAAATATGATGGTGGAAGAGCATGAGAAAATATTCTTAGAACTTCTAGGTTATGTGAACTTTATCCAAGATGAAAAGGGTAATATTCAACGATTATTAAGTGGTTTACGAACATAATACAAGGGCCAAATAACTTATGATGAACCCCACACTTCAAAGGAATGCGTTAGGAAGGATACGCTTTTGTATGACCAATGTAAAAAATAGAAAAGATGTGCATAAATTGTTGAAGAGTAAGCTGAAATATAAACAGCATTAGAGGAAAATTGTATTCTAGTCTCTTGATGTTAATCATGATCAGTGTAATTATTTCAAACAACCCACTTTGAACGGTGAGTAATGGGTGACTAAATCTACATGACAAAGGAAACCATTGCAATTAAAATGTTGAAAATGTGGAGGTGAGCATTACCTCAATAAATGTCCTGAGATGAAAAATAGAGATGCGAGTATGTATCATGTGAAAGAAACATCTATAGTGTGAGATGTTGCTGGAAGTCTTCCTCATATATATCAATCCTTGGACAATCGCCCGAAAGACCCATAGCCTTCAATGATTGAAATTGAAGGTAAAATAAATTATTTCTCAATTTCAATTCTGATTGATTATGGATCTTCTTACAGCTATGTAAATACTAATGTAGTTGAAAGGTGTAACTTATAAAGCAGTAAAATACCTAAGCATAAAATGGTACAATTGGATAGTGGGATGAAAAGGAAAATTCTTGTATCGTTAAACATTATTGTTTGGAGATGAATGGGTATCATACCAGAGTTGACTTGGATATCATTCCTCTCATTTCATATGATTTGTTGATTGGAATGGATTGGCTAGAATTGTATCATGTAGTTCTTGACTTCCATAATCAAATTATGATATTCCTTATTGTGGATAGTAAACTATTCAAGTTTAAATGAATTCCAAGGTGGATATCGATATGACAAATCTTATCCATACAGATCAAGAAATATCTTAGAAAGGGATGGCAATTATGTAACACCCCAGTTTTGACCCCATTTGCATTAAATGTATATGATGTATATATTGTAATCAATCATGGTGCGGAGCTAAAGGAAAAAACCCACCATCAATTTGGTTGTGTTATGTTCGGCGATTGGAATCGTTGCCAATGGTATATCGTGATATACGACACATATTAGTTTAGCATCATGTAAATATGCACTTTAATTAAAATGAACCCCAACCTACTCTGTCACTGCAACAATATTGAAAAGGGCATGATTTTCCTAAGGATAACGGGGGAAATTGTTAAACCTTGAACCAATGGGAAAAAATCCATGTGTCAACCACCCATTTAAAACTACCGATGTTAGTTGATGGTAGTTATTGCTAGGAAGTGGTGGGTGGTAGGACTGTGAGTCCTTGCCCACACACCCACTCCACTAGTAGACCTTCCATCTTCATGTAGGCAAGAAAACCATGACAGGATTCACTCCATTGTATTGCTCATCCTCACATGCCGATTGGGATTCTCTATCATTTTCTTCACTCAGGGAGAAAACCGCCATACTCCATTGTCTTACTCATCCTCATGCACCAATTAGGATTTGCTATCATTTTCTTCCCACAGGGAGACAACCGCCATATTCCATTGTCTTACTCATTCTCACACATCGAATTCTTCCTGGTTTTTACTCACGCAGTGAGCTAGGAGCCGTGTTTTGTCACCCACGATTTTCATGTGAAGGGCCATTCATGTTTTTCTGCTATGTGTATGTTTTCTGTACCTATTTGTGGGCTGTATATGTTTTTCCCCTGCCGAGCTGAGAACCTGGATTTCCTCTTCCATCTTCGGACTATGTAATTTTCCTCGGTGGCTTCATTGTTGAGAACGGGATCTTGTTTTCCCACGTTAGTTGGTTGTGTCTACCTTTATGTTTTGGGGATGTTACAGGTTGTTTTCGAGTTGTTTCAGCCATGATAGGGCCAAGAACGGCTCAAGAATTGTTTTCAGCCATGTTGGCTTGGCTATGTTTTGTGTATCCTTGGCTATGTGTAAGCCTGCTTGTTCCTCATTCCTTGGGGAATCATGCCCAGCTCGGGGGTGGCAGCATTGCTGAGAGATTAAGGAGCTCGCTTGCCTATGGTTGGGTGGAACATTGTAGCAACGTAGCTGGTTGCGGGATGACTTCTTTATAAGATAAGTAACCTTATATATTTTACTTCTGCAATTATATTTACTGTTAATCAATTAGGATAAACATGTTGAATGAATGAAAGTATGTTTACTTCCGCTGTGTATGATAAATAATTATGTATCTTTGCATGTTCTACTCCAATTAATTTTATTCAATTTTTATGAATGCACATGTTCATGGGGATTTTAGCCCAGATGTTTAATGTTATGGTAGCATGCTCTTCGTCAGTCAGAGGATCGGGGACATTACAAATTACATGTGATCCATGTGGAAGAAAGTATCAACTGATATGGAGCCATGCATTGAATAAATTCAAGTGTTGTATAAATTTGAAGATGTGTTCGAGGAATTTCTTGGGATACCTCCTAAACAAGACATTAATTTTACAATCGATATTGTACCAAGAATAGTGCCATTGTCTACATCTCCTTATATAATGAGAAACTTCATTCGAGAAAATTATAATTTCAACTAAAGAATTGTTAAATAAGGGTGATATACACCCTAGTAATTCATAATGGGGAGGACCTAATACGATTGTGCAAAATTAACATGGAACACTGAGGTTGTGTGTGGATCAAAGGAAATTAAACAAATCCATGATTAATACTATTTATCCATTGTTGAAGATTGATGATTTGTTCGATCAGTTCGGTGGAGTTGGAATTTTCTCAAAAGTTGTCTTTAGGTTAGGGTACCATAAAGTATGCATCAAAGATTAGGATATTAGTAAGATTTCATTCAGGACTAGGTATGGGCACTATAAACAAACAATAGTACCTTTTGAGTTGATGAATACACCAACTACATTCATGTGTTTGATGAATGGTGTATTAAAAGAAATTTTGGAAAAATTCATTATTGTATTTTTGGATGATATATGATTTATTCCAAAACAAAAGAGGAACATGAAGAGAATCAGAGGATTACTTTACATATCATGAGAGAGAAACAATTATATGCTAATCTTAGCAAATTATATTTTTACCAAAATCAATTGTTATATTTGGTTCACATCATATCTAAGGAGGGTGTAGTAGTATATCGTGTTAAAATAAAACCTATAAAGGAATGGTATGCTCCTAGAAATGTATCAGAAATTAGATCATTTATGGGACTAGAAGGTTATTACAAAAGGTTCATAGAATTTTTCTCCCAATCTGCAATTTTTATTGCATCCTTAAAGAAGAAGGATGTGAAATTCAACTAAAATTAGAAGTGTGAAGAGATCTTTAGACTCTTGGAAATAATTAGTCACATGTACTCCAATTTTAAAAATTCAGGATCAAGACAAAGAATAAGTGGTATGTACAAATGTCCCTCTAGACTCGCTCAGTGGATTTAGGATGCAAGATCAACATGGGATTTGTTACAAATAATGAAAAATTAAGGAATATGAAAATAACCATTTTACTCATGACTTGGATTTATCTACCATAGTTCATGCACTCGAGATGTAGAGGCATCATCTCATAGGAGACATGTTTGAATTAAATACTGATCTTCACATCCTGAAATATTTATTTGAAAAAACTCATTTGAATGCCATACAAGTTAGATAGATTGATTTTAATAGTGAATTCAATTTTGAAATCAAATAGATAAAATTCAAAGAGAACAGAGTGGCCACATGTACTTAGCAGAAGAAGTCAAATATTGTAGTTTTTATTCATCAACAATTTGAAGTTTGATTTAAAAAGCAAGTTGCACGAGGAACTAAAAGAAGATCATCATTATCTACAGGTTGTGGTACTGTTGTAGGTCGGAAATATGACACTAAATATTTACATTTATGCATTAGTTGAAGATGGAATACTTAAATTCAATGGAAAAATTTATGTACAAACTAAAAGTGAAATAAGGAAAATAATATTTACATGAAATACATAATGTACCTTATTCAGGTCAATTTGGTTATCGAAAGACATTGACAATAGTTAAGAAAGAATACTATTGGTGAGGAATGAAGAAATAAGTGGCCATGCATATTGTTCAATGTTTAATATGTCAAAGAGTGAAAGAGTGAAACTCAAACATCATGTTGGATTACTCCATCCGTTGCGTGTACTGGAATGGAAGTGGGATGTAGTGACTATTGATTTTATCACAAAATTACCAAGAACATTGAAGAAACATAACTCTATTATGGTGGTCATTGAGAAGTCAGAAGAGTCAACTCATTTTACCACAGTTCATTCAATGTGTAAGGAAGCTGATCTTATAGATTTTAGAAATCTATATAAAGGAAGTTGGTAATTGCATTGTTTTCCAAAATAAATTGTTTCATATCACGATCCAAAATTCACTTCAAAATTTTGGAATTGATTGTTTAAAGAATTTGGAACTAAACTCAACCTCACTACACTTATCATCCACAAACATATGGACAAACCGAGATAGTAAATAAAATCATTGTGGACATTCTCTGAATGTATGTAATGGAAAAACCCAATAAATGGGAACACTACTTGTACTTAGTGAATTTGGTTACAAAAATGGATACTAGGAGTCATTAAAGATGATCCTATTTGAAACACTTTATAGTAGGAAGTGTAATGTTCTAGTGAATTGGTACAAGCATGTTGATAGAATGATTGTTAGACCAGAGATACTTGAGCATATGGTCAAATATGTAACAAGAATAAAGAATAAATTTAAGATAACGCAAGATTGACAGAAAATCTATGCAGATAAAAATAGAATTCATAGATATTTTCATATTGGGGACAAAGTATTCCTAAAGGTTAAAGGAAGAAAGCGCTCATTATGACTAGGTAACTACAAAAATTTGGTTTCCATATTTTGTGGCCATTTGAGATCCTAAGTAGAATTGTATCAATTCCTTGTGAGCTAGCTCTACCTCCCATGGTTAAAGTACATAATTTTTTTCATGTTTCATTATTGAAAAATTATGATTATGGTTATAATCATATACTTGGTTGTTCTGTTATACAGGTGGAACCTAAAGGGGAAATCCAAGGACAACCAATCCGCATATTCCATACAAGAATCGAGACACTCAGGAATAAATTCATGGGAGAGATAGAAGTCTAATGGAACCACTAAAATCCTAAAGAAGCAACATAGGAAGTAGAATACATGATGTGGGAAGAGTATCCCCATCTATTTTTAAGACTATATATATGGAAATAAACAGAAACTTTTGTTCATGAATTTTGGACATTAAAACACTGAGGACGATGTAAAATTTAAGGGAGAGGGGAATATAAATCCCCTAACCTAAATGGTTAGTCTGATGATGTACTATCTAACTAAATCACTATTAATTCACAATTAGATGAAACTTATTGTATATTTATAATAATCAATAAGAAAACTACAACTAGTCGTGGGTAAGGGAGAAAACTAAGATGGTCAGGGACACATGTATTCAAAAGAGATATTAATGGGGTGGTAGATGACCTAGGGGGATATGTTAAATCCTTCTTTTAACCTTCAATACCCCAAATAATACCTTATTTCCTTAAGTGAGTTTAAACGCCCTTTATTACCCTTAAATATGATTTAAGGGTCAACTATGGTTAAAAGGTGATTAAAGAGAAGTTAATGACTTAAACATGTAGCTCAAAGTCTCCTGAAAAATATGGAATCGAGCTTGGGAGAGAGAAGCCCAATATTGTGTATATAGTACACAGAATGTAGAACATAAAGAGTGAAGGCGTTAAGTGTCTAGAAGAAAATAAAAAAATATATCCAAGTGAATGTCAATTTAGAATTGTTGTTTAGACTCGAAAACCATGTCTAGAACCTAAGCAAATTTTCCATTTCGACTCCTATGAAGTGGTCACTGGGTTGGTTGAAAACCTAAGATCTCAAACCTAATAGTATGAGTCAATGTTTTTTCATAGGCATGTCCATGTTTTCCTTTGGTTCCTCCATTGAAATAGAAAATGGAATATGCAGTTAACTTAGTGGAATTTTGAGCATAGTGAACACTAGCGGGCATCACTGTTGTGCTAAAACAAGGAATCTAAGGGAATAAATTGCATTGTTTGACATAGAAATGGAAGTGATCCAATTACCTTTATTTTCATGTGATAATTATAAGAACCCTCGAATTGGTGAGTAGGCTATTTGGTGAATGCAGGAGTCTCATCTTAGGGGTGGTGTTCCATTGAGAGATATATGAACATAATTTCCTACGGCCTAGTGGAGTTTGCCTTCCACAAAGACAATTGCCATATATCTTGAATTCAAATATTTTTTTGAAGATTCATATGAATTTCACAAATTTAATGTCCCTTTTTTATTAAATTTCATTCAATGACCAATTTTCACTTTTTTCCCTAATTTGACCTTTTACTAGTTTTGTTGTCTAGGTCTCCAAATTGGTCCAAATGTTTCCAAATATTCACAAAAGGTATATGAATGATATTAAGTTTTGAATATTATGTTCAAGGAATATTTATGAACCTCTGAAGTATTCTTCAAAAAATTTTAATATTATGGTCGAGGTAGGAGTTTTGACTAGTAATTTGGGGATCTAATTCCCCCATAATGAATACTGAAAATGGCGTCCCAAATGCACTCAAGCCAACTTGAATTTCTAAATGGAATTAGGGAACATGTAATGAAATAAATATAAACTCATATGCATCACCATTAAAATATTAATGTCTTCTATAACTCCCTTAAATAATATCCAAGAAGAATAGTTTCAACCTTGGGGGAAATGATACGCAAACTTCTCCAAATGCTATGAAACTCAACAAAAAACTCAAAATTATTATGAAATGAACATGAAACTAATAAAATCCATAAATAACAGTACATTCATCCATAAACCATTATTATTTCACTTATGCATTCGAATCTATCAACATTATATTGGTTCACATCAAGGTAGTGGGGAAATGACACTAATTCTTCATTGTTTAACATTTATACATGAAATATTTTCTGTATTTATACCTGAGAGTATTATAAAATTTAAATAAATACATAAAATTCAATTCATCCATAAACCATCAGTATTTTACTTATCCATTCGAATTCATCAACATCAAAGTGATTCACAAGAAGATAGTGGGGAAATCACACTATTTCTTGATTGATTAACATTCTTACATGAAATATTTCAGTATTTAGACCTGAGAGTATTATGAAAATTAAACACAGATCATTTAAATTATAAAATTAAATTATGGTATATTATAATATCCCCCAAATAAATCAAGAGCTCACCCAAAGCGCAATCCCTCCATGAGTAAGAAGATGCCATAAAAACTGGAAATGGTTGAGAGGAAGTGTTGCAATAGAAGGAAACACAATATTCCATGTAGCTTAAACCTGAAAATAAAAATCCATTAAAGATCCATGAAATATTTTATTTCCCTCTCCAATCACAAACTTGGATGGGAATATTTCACCCTCGAAATTGGCTAAGGGAAGAAAATTAGTCATCCACTAGCTCTCAGAATTCACAAATGACAATTTCTCAAATGAGAAAAATATACTCTCTCGGTTGGTTTCCGTATTTTATAAAAATCCTTAGCCTTCTAAGTTTACCAATACATCCATCCAATTCATATTTGGGTGTGCGCTCAATATTTTCCATGTGTCTTTCCTTTCCTAACCTTTCATCTTCCCCCAATTTGAGTAGGAACCCATTGAGATTCCCAAAATTGAATGAGAGCCATATTGGATGATATATTTAGATATGAAATGTCAGATATGTTATATTTCATCCTTCATATCTTATTTTTGTCATAGGTGTCATAGAATCTTCATCATTGTTGTCATAGAGCTAGGGAATCTAGTCCAAGTGTCTCACTAGCTCCAAAATGACTCTTCTTCTCCCATGTCAGTTACATTTCCTTCAAAATTAGACCTATGGTGTATATTTACAAGTTTATTATCCTTCTAACCCATCCAATAACATTTATTCTTCCCATGGATTCGAAATTGCAAGAGGAGGATGCCATGTGGCACATAAATTCTATATTGTGTGGGCCCCATAGTATCCATATGTCTCCATGCTCCATTTCCACTTCAATTTTCTATTGTATTTTTTATTTAGATCCTTTATTAAATATTTATTCCATTATAATGTTCAAACATCATTCATTATCCCCCTTATTACAAATCCCAAAGCTTCCACCCCCAACCTAGGAAACTTGTAATTTTCCTCCTTGGGAATTATTTGACCCTTAGCATCATTTTGAAAAACTATAATGAATATTGAAAATGTGATTAGGCCATTGTGAACCAATGAAAAATTTGGGACATGAGAAATCCTCCCTTCCCAATATTGCTTTTCCTCAAGCAATTTCAAACATGGGTGTTGAAGAACCTGCTTTCTGTATGGTTCTTTAAAGTTGCCATTGAGTTTCCCAACTTTGAGTCTTTGAGATTCCAAGAATATTTGAGAGAGGAAAAACCATGATTTATGCTGTACTACTATGATTAAAATAAATTTATTAATTGGGGAATCCATCTCCCATACTTCTTGTTTACCAAAAAAATTGAAATCAATGGGGAAAAAAATATCCGACAGTCTCATTGCTTGTATTGCACTCCAAAATTTAAGAGTGCTCTCCAACCCATACCATTAGGAAATGGAATTTCAGGATCCCATTTTCTTGTATGCATTATTCCCAGCATCATGAGTACATAATATATATAATCAAAGTACATAACAACATAAGAAACATGTACATTAAGGAGGTGCCTCATCAAAAAATCATGAAAGTGCTTATACCTCCAAGTAAGTAGGCCACCATTTTCCAAGTGCATACAACCTTCAAGTGACCCATCAAATATGATATAATGACATAGATGAGGATCCCATGTCACCTAATGCTGCTCCAAAAATATATAATGTGCATCAATATAATCAACCATGTGTTCTTTCATCCAAGGAGTGAATGAAGAACCTCCACCAAAATATGAACCAAATAAGGAGCAAAGAAAAACTGAAGACTTCAAGTGGATCAAAGAAGTCTCATCTATACACCCATGGATATGCATATCATCATGAGATAATAGAGTATTTTTATACCAATAATAATGGTATTCAATCATATATCTCTTCACCCCGGTGTTGGATGAAGTTCCTCCAACAACAAATGAACCAAGTGTTGAGCAAGAACAACCATGAGTCTTAAAGTGACTCAAATGCATATCATAGGTGCATCCATGTAGATGTGCATCATCATAAAGTAACAAAGGATGCTGCTGCAAATGTGAATAATAATTTTCTCCAACCATGTCATCATAAAAATTAAATCTAGGAGTTCCATACTCCTCATGTGGCACAATAAAAAATAACCCTTTCACCCATACTTCATTGAGACTAATGCTGCAAAAAATGGAATTGTAGGATGTAGGAGAATGAACTAACTCACCTGAATGATCAAAAAGTTCATAATTTTCATCATGGGAAGGATTCATATGGAAATTATCATGCAGCTCCTTCAAAAGTATGAAACCTTTCTCATAGTTTGGTCCCAATGTAGAGGAACCATGCTCTTCTTTAGAAATTCCACAACCTTCATCAAGAGACAATTCAAGTTCCTCTTCCACCACATCAAGTGTTTGGATCTCTTCAAGTTAATCTTCAAACACATCAATCACATTCAAATTTCCACATTTCTCATTATCCACCATGTCATGATAATCCTTCAAACAATATACCATTTGACAATCTGAAACAAAGGAGGAAAAACAAGTATCTTCCAACTTTTCAAGAAGTTACTCATTTTGAATTGTGAACTTATGATTCTCCTCATTATTATTCAAGTATGCATCATGTAACAATTAATTAAGCTCAACCAAATTGTTTCTATAAAAAATAAAAGACATGAAATTACCTTCAATGTTGCACATTGCTCTTTCAATCTTCTCCATGTCTTCAAGGAAGGATAGATCCTCCAATGAAAAAATTTTCCAAGAAGAATTTGACAACAATGCTTTAGTGTCATGTATTATTCTAAGGTACTCTTGGATATTCCTTTCATTCATATTTAATGAACCTTCAAGAAAATGAGGCCCTTGCAAATGAACCTCCTCATCTTCTTCCTTCTTGCTTGGACCAACTTCATGAAGCTCAAATGGTCATCGGGAAGTTGATCTTGTTTCTTCTTCAACTGCTACAAGGTATTAATTTTCATGTTTACTATAAATTTGGATTGAAACAACAATATTAAATCTTATCTCTATGTCACCAACATAGAGTTGTGAGAACCCATCAGTAGGTACTCCTTCATAGTTCAAGCATACATGAGTAGATGCCCTTTGTTTCAATTCTAAGGTATAATGTGTCTCGAAATTATCTTCAGTATTTTTAATAGAAACTTATTCATACACATGTGATGTCTATTCATATTTTTTACAGTCACTTGGGAGTGAATTTCAATCCTCTTCATGTAATACTTCTTCTACTTCTCCTATTTCAGAACTAGGTGGTTCATGGGTCTCCTCCTTTTGCTCCTTCAAGCAAGCTGATGCATTTTTCCCCTCGGTTTTCTTAAAATAAATATATTTTATCCAACCTTGGATAGCAAAAAATTCAAATATTTTCATAATAATCTTTTTCATGTCTTCAATTATAGGTTCCATGATTTTTATATGCTCCTCGCCATCATATGAGGTTCCCTTTTCATCCCTAGTCAATGTTTCCTCTTCAATAAAAGCACTTTTGGGTTTCAATATATAATGGTGGTCCCTGAATTATTGTCCTCATAAATATTATACCACATCAGGTGCAAATATCATTCTCTTATACCATTTTAATGTCCATTTTTTTTAAATTTCATTCAATGACCAATTTTTGACTTCTTTCCCTAATTTGACCTTTGACTAGTTTTGAAGTCTAGGTCTCCAAATTGGTCCAAATTCTTCCAAATATTCACAGAAGGTATATTAATGATATTAATGTTTGAATATGACTTTCATGAAATATTTATTACTCTCTAAAGGCTTCTAAAAACTTGTTTAATATTCTGGTCAAGGTAGGATTTTTTACTAGTAATTTGGGGTTGTAGCTCCCCCACAATGAATACTTAAAATGGATTCCCAAATACACTCAATACAACTCTAATTTATGAATGGAAAAAGGGGAAATGAAAATGGAATAGATATAAAATCATATGCATCACCATTCAACTTTTCATGTCTATTATAACTCCCTTAAATCAGATGCAATAAGAATAGTTTCAACCTTGGGGAAAAGGATAGGCAAACTTCTCCAAATGCTATGAAACTCAATAAAATAAATACAAATTATTATGAATTGAACATTAAAATAATATAATCCATAAATGAAATTCCATTCATCCATAAACCATAATTATTTAAATTATGCATTCAAATCTATCACCATTATATTGGTTCACAACAAGCTAGTGGGGAAATGACATTGTTTCTTCACTTTTTAACATTTATACATGAAATGTTTTGGGTATTTCGAACTGAGATTATTTTGAAATTAAAATAAATAAATAAAATTCCATTCATAAATAAACCATAATTATTTTACTTATCCATTCGAATCCATCAACATCAAAGTGATTCACAACAAGATATTGCGGAAATGGCACTATTTCTTCATTGATTAACATTTTTACATGAAATATTTCAGTATTTTGAAATTTAAATAAAAATAATTTAAATAATAACATAAAATAAAGGGTCATTATAATCTCCCCAAACAAAATAAATAGCTCACCCAAAGTCGAATCCCTCAATGAGCAAGAATATGCCATAAAAACTGGAAATGGTTGAGAGAAAGTGATGCAATAGAAGGAACGACAAGCTGCCATACATATTAAAATTGAAAATAAAACTCTATTAAATCTCCATGAAATACCTGAGTGGCCTCACCAAACACCAAGTTGGATGGGAATATTTCACCCTCGAAATTGGATAAGGCAAGAAAACTAGTCATCCACTAGCTCTCACAATTCACAAATGACAATTTCCCAAATGAGAAAAAGCTATTCTATTTATTGATTCCTATATTTTATAAAAATAATAATACTTATAAGGTTACCAATCCATCCACAAACTCAATACAATTCGAATTTGGGTGTGAACTCAATATTTTCCATGTGTCCTCCCTTTCCTAGCCTTCCATCTTCCCCCAATTTGAGTAGGAACCCATTGATCTTCCCCAACTCACATGAGCGCCCTATTGGATGCTCTATTTTTACATGACATGTCAAATATGTCATATCTCATCTTTCATATCTTATTTGGGTCATAGGTGTCATAGCATCTTCATCATTGTTGTCATAGAGCTAGGGAATCTAGTCCAAGTGTCTCACTAGCTCCAAAATAACTCTTCCTCTCCCATGTAAGTTAGATTTCCTTGAAAATTAGACCTATGATGTATATTTCCAAGTGTATTATCCTTATAACTCATCTAATAACATTTAGGCTTACCATGGATTCGAAATTGCAAGAGGAGGATTCCATGTGGCACATAAATTCTAGCTTGTGTTGGCCCCATAGTCTCCATATGTCTCCATGCTCCATTGCCACTTAAATTTTCTCTTGTATTTATTTATTTAGATACTTTATTAAATATTTATTCCATTCTAATGTTCATCCATCATTCATTTTCACCCTTATTCCAAATCCCAAAGCTTCCACCCCCAACCTAGGAAACTAGTAATTTTCCTCATTGGCGATTATTTGACCCTTAGCATTAATTTGACAAACTCTAATGAATATGGAAAATGTGATTATGCCATTGTGACCCAATGCAAAATTTGGGAATTTATAGAAAATTTATTATGTATCTCATTATGTGAAGAACAAAATGTGTATGGTGTTGACTTTTAATTGCAGTTAATTATGTGATAAATTTTTAGATTAAATTAATGCTCTTAAAGGTAAATGCCAATATGACATGTTAAATGTCTCTATCAATGTTGTAACTGAATTAATGATTGATTGGTTTTTAATTAGTAGTTAAAACAATAGAGTTCCAAAGGATGTTAATGGAAATCTATCTCAATGAATGTGTTAGTTATCAGAATCATTCTAATTTTATAGTCATTCCATGATTGAAAAAATAATGCCAAAGCTATATAGACTATGTTTTTTGGATTGAATGTCTTTATTGAGTGTACTACAAGGTAAGGAGAATATTTCTTAGCTATAACATGTGAATACCTAGCCCATGAAGGAATTTGTTAAACATGTTAATGAAATTCTTACCTGAATTATACAAACTCATGTGATTTGTTATTAACTATAGTGATTATTTGTAATTGGAATGTTTCATAATTTAATGTATTGTTGTAATTTTGTTTCTTAGGATTAATGTGAATGAGATTAAAGACAAAAGTATTTCTTAAAAAAACTAGTAGATAGATTTTTACCTAAAAAAAACAAGTTTAAACAGTTATGTGACTTGAGGATGGATTACTTAAACAATCCATCAACCTGTTTGAGTTTTTTCTATTGAGAGAATGTGGATTGCAAGCTCAACCAGTGGAAAATATTTTCCTTGATATATTTTTTCTAAACTCGTGGTGATCATGTGTCAATCAGTTAAGATAACTTGACACTTTCCTAAACCTTATGTTAAGTTATTTTTCCAAGCTCATGTCAAAACGTAAAAATCTCTCTAGAGGTGCTTTTTGACATTTTTGTTAAGTTCTGATGTGGTGCATTCATATCTAAATGAAAATATGTGGTATCATTGTTGAAGTGGAAATTTCGATGGTAGGATTGGGGTTACCTTGTGGAGCACTAGCTTCATTCCTACTTTCAACTTTTGAGTTAGATGATCATTATAATAAATGCATATGTGAATCGTTGGCGTTCCAATTCCAAGATGGTGATTTTGATGTCAGTGTCGAAAAGGTCATGGTAATATTGTTGTTTGGCTAGTACCAACATCCAAGGTCCAATGTGTGGATATAAGGATCAACATGTTTTTATGAATGTATCATCATATTGGTGCTGATAGCGACATACCAATTTTAGGATCAACATGGTCATTGTGAAGGGGATAGTCGTTGACCCGAAAAAAATTAATTCCATAAAGGATTGGCCTATCCTTACCTGTGCCACTGACATTATGTCATTTTTGGGATTAGCACATTACTACCAAAATTTCATCAAGAAATTTTCTAGGATTTCTTGTCCCATTACCATCTTGCAAAAGAAGGAAAACAAGTTCCATCAGATGACCAAGTGCAAGGAAAATTTTCAAAATATTAAACAACTTTTGACTACTGCATCGATACTACAAACTCTGGATCCAAATGTGGATTTCATTGTTTGCACGGATGCAAGCAAGGAAGGACTCATAGGATTCCTCATGCAAAAC
Organism: Pseudotsuga menziesii; assembly: GCA_001517045.1. Taxonomy (NCBI): domain Eukaryota; kingdom Viridiplantae; phylum Streptophyta; class Pinopsida; order Pinales; family Pinaceae; genus Pseudotsuga; species Pseudotsuga menziesii. Next base: position 29,482 of record LPNX010175905.1, on the reverse strand, counting down.
GATTGTGTGATTTGTTATGAATCTTGAAAATTAAAAGAACACAAGAAAAGTTATCCCACCCATGATCTTGAGTTAGCATCCATTCTCCATGCCTTGAAGATGAGGAGGCACTACCTCATGGGGAAGAAATTTCTTCTGAATATAGACAACATAAGTCTGAAGTACCTATTTGACCAGCCATATCTAAATGCCAGGAAGGCTAAATGGTTGGCCTTCCTTAGAAAGTACCATTTGGTGATGCTTACTCTAGAATGGGAAAGGAAAATAAAATTGCTGATGCTTTAAGTCAATGAGCTCATATGTTATATGAGGCAACTTTAAGTCAAACCGTCTTATATTTGCACAAGAGGATCAAAACAGAAACTGTATTTTATCGTTTCTATGTTGAAATCAGCAAGAAGGTCCAAGAGGACATGCTATTTCAACAACAAAAAGAGTATAAGGTAGATGAGACTAGACTATTGTGGTCCAAGGATAGATTGTATGTTCTAGAAGGAGGGTACATTAGGTCCAACATCCTCACGGAGTTCCATCGAAAACCCTACTTAGGTCATCTGGGATATCAGAAGATGATATCAGCAGTAAAGAAACACTTTTTATGGCCTATGTTAAAGGCCAACATAACATTATTTATAAAAAAATGTCAAGAATTTCAGCTAGTCAAAGTTAAGCACCAGCATCGTTTGGGATTGCTGTAACCGTTACCCATTACAAAATGAAAGTGTGAGGTCATTAGTTTTGATTTTATTACAAAATTACCAAAGAGAAAGAAGAAAAACAATTCTATGTTTGTGGTGGTTGAAAATTTATCGAAGGCGGCACACTTCATCCCAGTTAAGTAAACCTACAAGGTAGTTCACATTGTCGAGATCTTCTTAAAGGAGATATTCAGATTGCATGGGATACCCAAAGGCAAAAATCTCAGATCGAGATAAGACATTTACCATAAACATTTGGAGACCTTTATTCTTTGAATTAGAGATGTAGTTAAACTTTAGTACCTATTACCACCCGCAAACGGATGGGTAGACAGAATGGGTAAACCAGATTTTGGAATACATGCTTAGAATGTATGTTATGAAAAACCCCACCAAGTGGGAGGATTATCTACACCTTGCAAAATTTGCATATAACAATGGATACCAGAGCTATGCCAGGATGAGTCCCTTCAAGGTACTCTATGTCTAGAAGTGTAGAAAACAAGTTACTTGGGATATCCCAGTGGACTAGCTCATGTTAGGGCCAGACGTACTAAAGGAATTGAAACAATTAGTCACCAAATTTAAACAGAACCTTAAAGAAGCAAAAGACCAAGAGAAACATTACACATATAAGAAAAGGAAATATAAAGATGATCAAATTGACGAACATGTTTACTTAAAAGGAAAATCACAGAGAATCTCATTGATCTTGGGAAGGTGCGAAAAGTTTGCACCAAGATTTTGAAGACCCTTCGAGATACTGGACAAGAGAGGGCCACTAGCTTATGAATCCTTACCTGCTCACACAAAGGTTCATAATGTTTTCCACACATCCTTACTGAAGAAATATTTATAGGATACTAAAAATATAATTGATTGGTCCTTGTTACAGATGGAACCTGAAGGAGAGTTTGTACCTGAACCCCTTCATATTCTGGATAAGAGAGAAGTACAGCTCAGGAGGAGCACCATAGTCCAGTTGAAAGTGCAATAGAAGAAATTTGAAGCTGATGAGACTACTTGGGAGGATGAAGCCGCCATGAGAAAGGCTTACCCCGCCTTATTTCATGACTTCATTACTAACCCCTAGAAAACCATGGATGGTGTCTTTCTAAGCGGGGAGGGATGTAATATCCTGAATTTTGACCTAACACTAATAGGAATAAGTACCATTACATGTGATGTTTCTTTGATGTCTATATTTTGTATATTGGCCATAAGACCAAAATGCACATGAGTATAATGATTTGTTAGATATATTGGGTGTAACCTAATGGATATGTTTTATTTAGCATGTATGTGATTGTATATGTTGGTCATTGACCCTGATGGACAAGAGTATTTTTGTAGGACGATCTACTGACTATATTATGTGATTTACCTTAAAATGAATATATTGAGATGGTTATTGTTATAGAATGTGTAGAAGATTGATTGCATGATTGATTTCTATAATGTGTTGGGCGTGGACCTTAAAGCATAATAGTTATGATATTTTGTGTTGAGCGCAAGCTCTAGAGCACATGAGTGATTTTGATGTTTGTGTTGAGCCCAAGATCTGGAGCACATGAGTGATTTTGATTTTTGTGTTGAGTGCCATATATGGAACACATGATTTATGAGATGTTTGCGTTGATTATAAGCTCTGAAGCACATGAAATATAAGAATTGGAAGTGTTGGGAATAACCCATGGAGAATTCCAAATTGATGTTGAGCATAAGCTATAGAACATCATATCCTTGGCCCTTTTTTCCCTAGGTGTATTATACAAGTACATCCTAGCATTAATATTGACAGAAAGGCTCTGGAATTGCACTAACTATAACTCCCAGTTTTAGTGTTGAGTGTGGGCTCTAAATAATGCTAGAAGTTACTGAAAATTAATTATGTTGAGTAAAAATGAATTTGGAAAAACATCAACCTTATCTTATTTATTTCTAAGATGATTAAATGAAATTTCAAATTTCTACTTTTCATCGGGTACTAAAGAACTACCACGATATACGAGTTAATCCAACATGCAAGGAGTTTATAGCTTTCTAACTTAGTTGACCAACCCTAACTGAAGGCCTTGATAAAATAAATGATGATAAGCTAATGAAAGCAGCATGTAATTGCGATCATACTATATGATTCATGTTGGAGGATCAAGTCGGTATGCCGACTTGAACGATAGCCAACTTAGTCGATTGGACGACTAATTTCGTCAGCTGACTAACTAGATATTAGGTCGGACACCTAAAGTCATGTCGGTTCATCGAACCGACAGGTAGTTATTTTGTAACTGTTTTATAATCATATATATTGGCTTGTTAAGCCAGATGAGAACTCGGTTTAGTTCTCTGTATTGTATGAACCCGCTCATGCTAATATAATCTGTTATTCTATCTACTTGTTCTTGTCTCTTGTCCTTATTTTGTATGTATGTTTTAGTATGTATTATTAGTAACCTTATGTGATTTGTGAGATTACAACATTGGTTTCGTTGATGGTAGTACATGTCTGAGATGTATACAAGCAGATGATATCAGAACAAGAGATTAAGGGCTGGTGGGAGCATAAAGTAGAAAATTATTTATATAACTACACACGAAGAAACAGATTGATTCCTGCACAAGCAAAAGAAATATTATTTACAAAGATGCATGAGAATTTTGTAGAATTTGTGCCCCAAATTCTAAAGAAAATCCTGGATGAAAAATCCAGAAGGGACTAAAGATCAACAATTACTAGAAAAACTGATTCGATGGGGGAAGAACAAACTTGTCGAAGTGGTTCGAAAAAATCACCGACGAATTATGCGAGGAGAAAGTAGTAGAATACAGAACTTCGGTGGAAACTTTCAAGAATAAATTCTACACAGACCTCACTGAGAAATTATTGTGTTCCTTACCGACCTTGCTGTTTAAATTCCTGATCGAGAATGGAGTAGGTCATATTTTCAAACCCCTTCCATCACTTCGCAGACCACCATAAAACCCTAACTGGGCAAAAAAGAAAAAGAGGTGGGAAAAATTCATTACATATAGGGAGTGGGAATACTTCCTAAGCAAGTAGAAAAAACTATTCGGGCTTTCTAAAGCATCGGGTAGGCCATGGGGGGGTAGCTGGTCATATGTCGGAATAAAGTGCAGTGGATTCTATTTGACTAAAGGAAATACCAATCAGCGGTAATGAGAAGTCAACCTAGAAAAGAAAATCGAGAAGACAGTGTCACACAAAGGTATGACGGACTTCCAGAAAATAGAAAGGGAGAGGAGGCTACAAAGTAGGGAAGAAAGAAGAGAAAGAGCCTTAGCACTGTAGAGAGGAATGAGTACTAGGGTAACCGACCAAGAAGAGATCTGCCAGAGTTGGGTCATGGCCGACGAGACGAAGGCGTGGAAGAAGAGGCATCCCCTATGGAACAATAATTGTGGATAGAGTAGTGAGAAGCTCTCCAATTAGAAGTTAACCAGGAAGTAAAGCCTCCGATAGATTTGCGCACCCAAATACAAGCTATTATTGAAGAGGACCTCAGAGTAGGAGCTGGTAAATTTAGTGTCTAGAGCCCCCGACTAGACGATGAGACAAACACTAGTAAATAGCTCATTATCCGTCGACCAGAAGAAGGAAATTGGGTTATGCTTCAAGCGATACCCTCCAATCAAAGTATCCACTTACTTTTATCGACACATGAAGGAGCACCCCCCCTGCCAAATACAGCTTTGGAAGACATAGAACATTCAGAACTGCAGACAAATAATTGCAGTTGGACATCGACAGATGAAGTCAACACTAACTGACTGCTGGTCAAAGAAGAGATGACAAAAACAACCGAAAGGAACAAGAGTTTTGTCAACGATAGTTCTGTAGAGAGGACTAAGCAAATAACCCCACCACCCACAACACCACCTCCACCATCGCCACCTCCTGAAGAAAGCAGTGACAATGACTTTGACATGGGTCACGGGTCAGCACACATTCCTCTATATGAGGACGATGAGGACCGTAGATGACACTGGTTTGTCTCTAAGTCAACTTGGGAGGCTAACCAAGTTACGAATGAAGACAGGCAGATGGCGCAGTTCACTGGTGGCTTGAGAAAAAGGGAATTAACTTGGTACATGATCTTTTCTGAAAGAACCCCCCAACCAACCAAAGCCAAGATAAAAGCTCAATTTTGTATCATTTCTCAAAACTCCAGATGCAAAATATCTGGCAGCAAAGAAACTAAAAATGACAACGCAGAATCCAAAAGAAACTATTTGCGATTACGATAAATGATGGAAATACCTTCTTAGCCAATTGGACTATGTTACTGATGAACAATTATTAGTCCAATGGTTTCTTGCAGTTTTATTGTAGAAAATTCATCGACACATAATCCTGGAGACATTCAAGACTTACGAAGACGTGCTTACAAAATCTCTCCAAGTAGAAATGGATGAGGACATACCAGCATACTCCATTGATCACAGACTAGAAGAACAACCTGAGAGTGTTCATAAGTCATTAAAAGAATTAAACCTCAAAAGTCAAGATATCTGGTGCATGAAGTGCTCGATGACCGAAGATTCCAAAGACACCTGTCGATAGGAAATCAGCCGACAAGACATTCGATTCATGCAGACTAAATGTTTTTACGACATTTTCCAAGAGCATGGATACCACTCGAAAAAATATTTCCCATTCAACATAAAGAATGACAAGGCATATTGGTGTGGAATCTGCGAAACTAAAAATCATAACACGGGCGACTTCCATCTAAACCTCAAGAACCAACAAAATTATCATGCAGTCTATCAGACCAATGCAGTTGCACAAAGTAATGAGCAAAACAACATGCCAAACAATCAGAATAATCAGAGATATGATAGTCAAAGATACAAATGCCATTATGACAATCATCGTGGAGGCTATGAAGGTCGAGGTCGATTCTCTGGGAATTGAGAAAACCGACCATTGCAACCCATCCAATGTTTTACCTATTATAAGGAGGGACATCGGGATGCAGACTATCCATAGACATTAGAGGAATTTTGGGGTCTAAAATGGGCCTCCTAAGGAAAATAATAAAATAATAGTTAAAATAATAAAATAATGGTTAAAATAATAAAATAATATTAAATAATTTTGGAGGAAGAAAGAAAAAAACTACTTTTTGTGTTCGTATTTTCGACATATCTCCCTGTTTTTTTACTAAAATTTCGATCGGGAGAGCTCGTTGGATGCGGAATTTGATTCTGCATCCAACGAGTACCCACACTGCATACTTTTGATGGACCCCACTACCCCAAAAACAAGAAATACCTGAAAAAACGTGATGACGATGTCATCATCACATTTTTTCAGGTATTTCTTGTTTTTGGGGTAGCAGGGTCTGTCAAAAGTATGTAGTGTGGGTACTCTTTGGATGTGGAATCAAATTCCGCATCCAACGAGCTCTCCCGATCAAAATTTAAGTAAAAACACAGGGAGATATGTCAAAAATACGAACAAAAAAAGTAGTTTTTTTTAATGACAAATATGCCAATTCAACCATTATGGTTGACTTATTTTATTGAAATTCTATTGGTTCTTGAATTCCAACTCACAAAAACTTATTTTGGCACGTTTTCTTATAAGGCCCATTTTAGACCCCAAATTTCCTCTAATGAAGGACAGAACTAACCTCAAATTTTGTACTCATTGCGTAGTAGGGGATCATTCATTAGAGGATTTCCCTACCATGATGGAAAAATTAAATAAAAATAAAAATGTTAATGTCTTTTCGTGAGTGCAAAAAAATGATGTAATAAATACCTTGAATTTGCATATCATAACCCGACAAGAGACAAAAACAGGAAGCGATAACCCATGAATTAGAAAAATAAAAAAAAGAATGTCTACGCTGATATAGTTAAAGAAAAACAAATATATAAAGATGCAACAAATGTGTTTAAAGAATTTTCACGATAGGAAGAGGCTAATGACAATCGACATAATGCAATAAAAGAATTAATACAGCTCATATAGAAATATAACTTAGTATCTCAGTTCATCGACTTGCTATATGAAATAAAACATAACAACACCGAAAAACAAACAAAGAATATCTGCAGTTTAAATCAAAAAGATAAAAGCGATGCTGACCCACTTGTCGACCTAGAAATTGAAGGATACCATGTTCGATAAGTCGTGCTTGAATTTGGATCACAAGTAAACATCATGACTTGTGACACTTGGGAACAACTAGGCAGACCTCAACTATATGAGTCAGGTATATACCTGAAACTAGCTGACCAAGGCCTAATTGAACCTATTGGAGTGTGGAAAAATGTCGACACAACGATAAAAGGAATATCAACCAAATTCGACTTCGAAACTATTGACCCTAAGGAAGGATCTAGCTCCTTCCCAGCGTTAGTAGGTTGACCTTGGGGAAGGAAGATGAAAGCGTCGATATCGCTAGACAAAGAAAGAATAAAATTGAAAGGAAATGGACAAAAGGTCATTGTACCTATTCATCCATCCCAAGGAGAAACTTGGACAGAACCTGTTGATGAAGAATTTGATATCCGACAACTTTATCAGATACAGAACAATGAATATTATACAGAACCTAATATCTATGGAGAACTTCATTTAGGTTACCAAGACTCAGTATGTTATAATTCAGACATAGAATTATATGATTAGGAAGTTGAGAACTACGAAACACAAGCAAGCGGGTGCTAGACTATCCAAAATGTACATAAAAATCCCACCCAACAACGCTTCATAGTGTCCATTGTCCCAAAAATATTTGAGAAAAAAATTAGGGAATACCCTGCTTTAAAACCTACAAATATAAATAATACACAAATACCAAGATATAAGGAGAGAGAATCACCAGTCATGCATATATAAAAAGTGTCCAAAAATATTGGTGAACATGGTCGACTACAAAGTTTAGTAGAAACTTTTATAGGACAAGCTGCTAGATGGTGGGATACCCATCAGACAAGACTGCAAACCTAGACATTAGCTTTGAATTACTTTGTAGAAAGGTTTGAAGGAAATAAGTTAACCAAACAGGTTCAGATACCTATATTCATTCAAGGACAAAATCCAGAAGCCCATATTAATACATGTGAAAAAGAATGGAGAAGACTTGGATACAAAGATGAACGAGCATGGCCACACCTGTTTCCATCAACCCTCATCGACTTACCAAACAAATGGTATAAGATGGAGGAAGCCTGAGGTGAAACGATCCTATGGCATGAACTCAGAGAAAATTTTATCAAATATTTCAACTTTATACCATAAAAATGAGAATTTGGTTGAAATAGCAAAGGATATTCAAGAATTTATATAGCTGACAAAAAACAAACCCTTACCAAACAACCGACAGACAATGGACTGTAGCAATATACAAACTGGGACAATGCCACACTTGACAAGACTACATTTGGAAAATGAAAATACAGAAGGGAAAAGCTCTAGATGGAAATCAAACCATGTCGAAACGACAAAACCTATTCGCACAGTGCTTAAAATTGCAACAACCGACAAGAACGAAGTCGACCGAATGACTGTAGCTGACTTCCCTACCACATTCTCCTAGTTTAAAAAAGGAAGTCGACCAATCAATGAAGCCAAAGCACCCGAATGGCTAGATTCTAAATTCAAAACTAGAGAGTTCAACATCTCAAATGATGACCGACCAAAAATGGCAAAGATTGGAGACTACTGGAGTGAAGAGCAGACAATAGAAATAGTGAACTTATTAAAATAATTCCAAGATGTATTTTCCAGAGATTATAAAGATCTCAAAGGTTTAGTCCACAAAATGAGTGAAATGAAAATTGACACTAAACCTGATGTCCGACCTGTGAAGAAAAGGCCACATAAGCTAGCTCATAAGTACAAAGAGATATTCAAAAAGGAGATTGATAACATGCTTGCAGAAGGCATCATCTACCCTATTGACCAGTTAGAATGTGCAAGTCCAATGGTTATTCAACCTAAGAAACATGATCCGACCAAATTTAGAATTTGTGTCGACTTCAGGGAGCTAAATAAAGTGACACTAACAGATCCATTTCCAACTCCTTATGCAGATGAAATCTTAAATGAAGTTGCAGGACATGAATGCTACTCATTTACAGATGGATTCTCAGGTTATAACCAAGTTCCAATAGCTAAAAAAGATCAGAAAAAGACAACATTTGTATGTGAATTTTGCTCATTTGCTTACAAGGTTATTCCTTTTGGATTAAAGAATGCACCTACAATATTCTTTAGAATTGTGGTAAAAAAATTTCAAGAATATATTTACAAAACCATGGCAGTATACTTTTATGATTGGACAATATACTCCATGTTAAAAGATCACTACAAGTGGCGAAGGCTTATGTTGGAAACGTGTCAACAAATCCAGTTAGCTTTAGACATCAGGAAGTGCATATTTGTGACCCCCATAGGGATATTGTTAGGACACATTGTCTGTAAGGAAGGTATTAAGGTATATTTTGAAAAAATAAAAATTATCCTTGACCTAAAACCACCAGTGAACTCAAAACAAGTTAGAGTGTTACTAGGTCATACAGGTTATTATAGAAACTTCATAAGATTCTACTCATATATGACCTATGCACTAGAAGAACTATTAATGGAAGATAAAGATTTAGACTGGATAGAAGAGTGCCATATATCATTTGAAAAACTAAAAAGAAAACGAATTGAAGCACCAATCCTAAGGTTTCCAAACTGGTCGACTAAATTCCATGTCGACATTGATGCATTAGGTCTAGCAATAGGATCAATCCTAACTCAACCAGGACATGATAGAATGGATTATCCTATAGTTTACAGTAGCAGAAAACTAAACAAAGCTGAAATAAATTATTCAATGATAGAAAGAGAAGCATTAGGAATGGTCTTTGCACTACAAAAATATCGACACTATCTCCTAACTAATCCATTTATCTTTTACATTGATCATCAGGCATTAAAATACCTTGTGAATAATCCTGTACACCATGGAAGAATTTGTTGATGGCTACTTCTATTCCAAGAATTTGAGATTGAAGTCATTGTGACAGATGTCAATGACTAGGTCAACCCCTGCCTAGTACAAAAATTCCTTTGATATCAGCAAACCTAAGTTTGACATTTCAAATTTGGGCCATAGACTTCATAGGACCATTTCCTCTACCAGCAAAAAGAACAGGGGCAAGGTACATAATAACTGCAGTCGAATATGTAACCAAATGGGCAGAGGCAAAACTAGTCGACACATGTTCCAGTGAGATAGCTGTAAAGTTTATCTATGAGAATATAATCACCAAATTTGGATTTCCATTAACCCTAATTAGCGACCATGGAACACACTTTATTAATAGAACTATCAAAACCATAACCGACTAGTTCCAAATTGACCAGCATTGGAGTACAACATACCATCCTTGGTTGAATGGAGCAATTGAAGCATTTAATAAAACATTAACAAAAGGACTAACCAAAATATGTAATTCTGATAAAGACGACTGCGATGAAAAGATACCTACATTACTATGGGCATACATAATAGCATACAAACGATCAACCGACCAAACCCCCTTTCAACTAGTATATGGACAAGAAGCAGTAGTTCCACTACACTTCCGACAATAGACACCTATTATTACAGAGATTTTACATGTCGATGTCGAACAAGGAAGAAAAGACCGACTATTGCAACTGAGTAAACTTGAAGAAAACTGACTAATCACGATACAACATTAAGAAATCCATAAACAACAACAAAAGGAATGGCACGATAGAAACATCAAAAACAAAAACTTGTCGATAGGAGACCTTGATTTACTATACAATAGTTGAGTAAAAGGAAAACCTAAAAAGCTACATACAGAATGGATGGGTCCCTATGTTGTCGAAGAGATACATACCAATGGATCATTCCGACTAAGGACGTTACAAGGCATAGTATTTCAGAAAATCGTTAATAGAGCCCCACTAAAACATTACAGAAACTAATAAAAAAAACAAACAAACAAACAAACATATAACGACCATAACGGTTAAACAAAAGCTATAAAATTCTAAAAATACGAAAAGCAAAATAATACCGTACACGCACAAAAATATGACAGGAAATCACCACTTCGACAACTGACATCATTCCCATCGCCATAACGCCATCGACCATTTTCCTAACCGACATCGACCGACCACCTCAATAGTCCCATCACGCATTCATGACCTCGAGCACCAAAACCAACTCGCCATTAACACACACTCAAGTTCTCCAGCTGGAACATCACGTTTTCCATTAATACACCTACCGACGAGAACATCCAATGCATCCCCTATAAATACTGAACCACCGAAGGATCATTCACTGCAATTCAAATAGAGAGAGCATTAGAAAAACCAAACGACTGAAAAGCAAAAGCACATTAGTGAAATCGACGATTAAACCGACAAGATGGCACCAAAAGAGACTAGAGCCTTAGCCAAGGCTAAGGAATTACAGACTGCAAAAACATCATTAGTTGGGAGACTAAAGAACATCAAGAATGCTAAGGTGCAAGAGGGCTCATGACAAAAAATATGGGCTAAGATAAAAGAGTGGGATTACGTCCACAAGAATCCTACCCAATCTGTAGATAAAATACAACACAGTTCCATCATAAACTATGTCAACACGCCGCTCATAGCCAGCTTCGGTGGCATAAAATAAACAGTCGTCAAGTTTGTCATAAGTCGGTACCACAACGGCCAGTTTTACTTCGACCAATCGGTCGACATATCTGGCGAATTTATTTCCAAGCTGATAGGGTTATCAAACAAAGGAGACCCATTACCAGTCTATATAAAAGAAGGACTAGTCAAAGAACTAATAGGGTCACCATCAGGAAAAAAATCAAAAGGGTTAATGATTAGTCAAATCACAGCCTGAACGCCATAGATTGTGGCCAAAATAATAGCTATAACACTCACCGTGGTAGGTCATGGAAGCGACCTCAATCTAGATATGTTAGAATCAATCAACACCATTACGACTAATGGAAATATATACAGATGGGCCAAATATGTCACTGACATGATTAAAACCATCTGTGAGAAATGCCAAGAGACGGGAGGAATTATCAGGTTCCCATCCCTTATCTTATGGATAGTAATGTTCTATATTTTCCCTGAAGGAAAAAAAAAATTCAACAATCGACAAAATTCCACATGTGGAGATTCAAACTGTTCTCCCAGAAAGGAACAATGACGAAACTTGCCAACGAAAAAGTATTGTTGGAAAATTGGCTCCGGCAGCTCAAAGTCTGCATGACCAGATGGAGGGTGCCTCAAAACATTCGACGAAGTCTACCCAAAAAGTCCCACATTCAGTTAGATCTCGACTATACTGCAGTATGGTACATGTAAAGTGCCAAATCTAATGCAAAGGCCCTTGACTATTACCCGTCAGTTGAACATATCTTTTGGAAGTTGTCTTGACAAGATGGAGCAAAAGTACCAATACCAGGGAAGGCAATGGAAATCGACTTCTCGATAGAGGAGCTGTTGACAGACCAAGAGAAGGAAGAGGATTATGAGATTAACCTCTACATTAGTACTTTTATGTCAGAGGAGACACCGGTCGAAACACATACAGAAGAAACACATGCAGAACAACAGGTAACCAATCTTGCTAAAGAAAATCTCATCCCGACTCAAGAACCAAGGGAAGAGATAAAAGATGAAAATCCAGAGTATGCTATCACCAAAGAAATTATCACTAAATTGTCGAAGGAGATAGAAGCAACAAGAAAGATGAAAAGAACACAACAACAAAAACAAGGAAAAGGTAAGCGCAAGCTTATCATTGCAGAGCCATCAGACGATGAAGAAGAACTGGAAGCTATGGCCATCGACATAATAGAAGATGCCTCAGCAAAAAAAGTGTCGGTAGAAACTCAATTCTAGATATTTGTTGAGTCAGGGGAACAACAAGGCTGACCAAAGAAAGCGAAGATCACACACACTTCGATTAATGAAACTGTCATAGATCTTGTGTCTACACCCCCAGCTCCATCTCCGAAAAAATAACATAAGAGCTAGTTCCAAAACAGCTCTCAATAAGCCCCATCGACCTATGAAAAAATGCTATGTCAGAGGCTGTGAAGGAGAAATTTGACCAGGACAGAGACCTCTAGGAATTCATTGAAAAAATGCATGAGATATTCACATCAGTACAAAAACTCTCTACCAAAGCACCTCTGTTTGAAGCTGGTGGATCCCGACAACCTGGCCAAATACTTCAGGGGCTAAAAACTTTTGCAACTGTGACTTTGACCTTCAAGAGAAATATTGACAAAGAAGCCAAATTTATCACATGTCGGACCATGACTATCACTCCGACTGAACCCGAACCCCACCTACTAGGCTCTGAACCGACCAGAGGAGAGTAAGAAGAAAATATCGATGACATAAATCGAGAAATCAACCAACTCTTCTCTGACTTGGACTCACCACCCTAGACCGATAATCCACAACTTGACTATGACATTTCCACCAACCCAATCACACTCAACCATTCACCAATCCCATCACCACCACCCCCACCACCCCCCGACTCAGAAACCCTAATCCAACCAGCTGCACCAAAACCAACCCCACCACAACCATCAGTAGCAACCACATCCACTTCTATACCACCTGCATCCAAACAACCAAAGGCAATAGTCATTAGACCGCCCCAAATAGAAATACCATCAACCACTGTTGCACAGCAAACAAAAAATCCAAACTCGACTTTTGCAGGTACACAGGTGCCGAAACAAGCCAAAGCAGAGAAGCACAAAAAGAAGAAAAAGAAGAAGGACCATCATGGACAGCCAACAGTGGTCCACATCAGTCTAGTTGGGTCAACCACTATGATCAATGCAACCAAATTAAGATATCTAGAGATAGAACAACTACTGGAAGCGTTAGTAGTCAAAGCAAAGACAAGGAATCAACACAAACATAAGGAACTAGACAACAAGGACAAAGAACAAGTTAACTTCCTTAACAAGTGCAGGGACCTGGTCCAGTCTGTGATATCAGGACCAATAGAGGTTGACACCAACAAACCACTAGAAAGAGCTTATCATCTATTTGAAAGCGTGGTGTCGGCGCTCCAAGCACAAATTCAAGAAACAAAAGAAGAGCAAAAAGAAGAAACCGTCTGACTACTGATGAAGCAACACACAGCCTTTTCCAAATCCTACAAAGTGTTGCAAGATCACATAAAGGAGTTTGTAATCACAGAAGAAGTATTGAGAGATTGGTCTTCTTACTACGGGAAAGTCTATCAGCACACCAGATAGACCCGACAATGGATCCAAGCACTCGAGAAGAGGAAAACCAACGATGAAGCACTCAGAAGCACAATTGAGGATCAAATAGTGCTCGAGATAGCTAAACTCTAGAATCTTGAGCAGGAAGCACATCAGTGGGTGCATCAAGCCATTCCGAACTTAGAAAAAGTATACATCATCTTCTCGTAGATGAAATGACTCAATGAGACAGCAGACGAAAAGGACCAGTTTATGGGTCCTAACATGGAAAGAATAGTTGAACTTTCCATTCAAGAGAAAATGTCGATCTTGTCAAGTATGACTACACTCACCATTAACATATAGAAAATATTGCAAAGTTGGATAGATTTCCAACATCATATAGATGTGACAGCCCCAGCAATTGTCGAAGTCTGCATACAGAAAAGACCGACCATCAAACTTCACAACCCATAAAGATCAAGCCCAAAATAATGACTACTTAGACAGACACGGAAGTTTTTGTACCTCCTTGTTTCTTTGGGACAAAGAAACATTTTTATCATGGGGGAGATGTTGGAGGAGCAAGTCGGTATGCCAACTTGAATGATAGCTGACTTAGTCGATTGGCCAACTAAGTCGGTCAACCGACTAAGTAGAGATTAGGTCAGCCACCTAAAGTCGTGTCGGTTCATCGAACCGACAGGTAGTTATTTTGTAACTATTTTGTAATCATATATATTAGGCTGTTGAGCTAGATGAGAACTCAATTCAGTTCTTTGTATCGTATGAACCCTCTCATGCTAATATAATCTATTATTCTATCTACTTGTTCTTGTCTCTTGTCCCTATTATGTATGTATGTTTTAGTATGTATTATTGGTAACCTTATGTGATTTGTGAGAGTACAACAATGCCTAAATAAATATTAAAAGTACTATATGTATATATATATTATATATATGTTTGGAATAAAAGGCTAAGTACCTATATTAAATATAAGGAAGTAATAATAACTATAAATATTAATAAAGAATCTATATGTTATTATTTATTAAAAAATGATTAAATAAATAGTCCAACCTAAAAGAGTCAAATTAGGAACTAGTAAAAGAGTTCCTAAGTTAAGTATAATAAATTATTAAACTTCAGATAAATCAATTAAAATATTATTTTCAACAAGATAATGGATTCTTGATCTAACTGAAGTTCAACTTCCCTTTTCCCTAAAGATTGTCTATAAAGACCCAAGCCAAGGAAAGGCTTGGGCATTTTGATTCTATTCCAATTCTATACTGATCATTTATTCCTAATAATTTTGGAGAGCATTTATAAAAGAAAATAAATATGGTTCATAACCTGAGATTCCAGATAGGATAAGCCTTACTTTTAGGATCTATAAAATAATTGCATGTTGGAACTAGCTTGGGGGGATACAGACTAAAACTGGGAATGATTCCGGGTGATGGTTGGGTGGAACACAGTACTTCTCAATTTATTAGATTGACAATCTTGAGGTCAGAATTATCTAAGTTGTTATTAATTCCATGTGTTTAATTATACATGGTTCTAGCCATTAATAAACTGCAAATTGTAGGTATGAGGTTTTTACCTTCTCTAGTTCTTACATATTTTACTAAGTAGTGTTTATAATCTTGATTTGGAAATCTACATATTGAATACATGTTTCAGCTATATTTCCATTAGTTTAAATTAAACTCAACCCTTATTCCTTATATAGGAATTTAAAGTTTAAATACTCTTAGTTTTAATTGAAACATATATAGACACTTTAAATGTCAAACATGCCCAAATTAGGTTAAAACCCTAGTTACTAGATAGACTAAAGATAGCAAAGATTTATAATTTTAAACAAGTAAGCATCAAACTAACCAAACTCATTTTATTCCTTAAAAAACTAAACATGTATAAAATTGGTCAAAAACATTTAAAAACAACTAGTAACTACAAATATAAAGAAACAAACAAATCAGAGATCAAATATCTTAAACCCCAAACCAAATCGAGAATGCTAACATATTCCTTATTTCCAATGAAAACACTTTTGTTTCCATCATATAATTAATCATACACATCATTCCTTAAATCCAAACAACCCTACCAAAATGATGTAATCAGTAAACCTAATAATACAACTATCAAGATTTACAACTAATACCAATAAAACATAAATTACACATCCAAGCTTTTTATCAACTAGCCCAGCCATCTAATCTTGTAAAGGATAGGTTGTGGGACTTTATTTTCATTTATTAAATTACAAGAAAATGCTACCAACAAAATGAAGCAAACCATTTACAATTTTAATAAAACATAAAAATAGAGTTATCCCCAATGCTTTGCGTTAGTGGGAAACCATTAACCATTACAAAAGAATCATGTAAATGAATCATGGGTTTACAACCCTCAAACCACAAGTCCATCTAATTATCTAACAGCCCAGGATCAAATCCTATAAGCTCAAACAACAAAGCAACGCACTAGTAACTATATACCAAGGGTTTCACCTTACATGATACCCATAAACTTTTATTTAGGAAGCACTATTTACCAATGACGAAACATAGCTACGCTCATTACCCTATACATCTTATGTAGAGTCTCAATATAGAACATAAAATACATTTAAATAATAAACACAGGATGCATGCCAACGCTACAATCTTCATTCTTACGGCTGAGAAAACAAACTTAGGAACATTATTAATAAACCACTGCATCCACGTTATTCAATTAAAAAACACACACTACTACCATTACTCTTATTTTACACAGTCAAATCATCATGGGTTCCATCGCAAAGCAATGGAAATATAAATACAAATGAAACACATCATAAAAAGAATCATAGAGTCTTTACCCAAACAGATAATTTTCCATTTAATGTCAAATAAAACCAAATACATGTCGTTGAAAAAAATAAACTTTATACACAGAGACAAATCAAGTTTTAATAGTCAAAATTTATCCAAAAATTACATTTGTCACTCCGATGAAAGGCTATACAGTCGCATATAGAAATTCCAATCACTTTAGCAAACCCCCAATAGGGAAACGTCTCAACCACATGATTTCCCACAAACAAGCTAATATTCTATGCTAAAACACATAGCAAGTGTAAGGCCATTGCCAAATTTGGGGCTTACCCAGAGATTGGTTCCACAAGAAACCTATGTCACTTCCCTCAAGCCACAGAGATTTCCCACAGTTTCCAACCAGCACAAACCACAGAAAAGGGTATCAGAAGTATGTGTTATGAAACCATAAACAAAATAAACATTACAAAGGCACAGACCCAGGGTCAAACGCATACATGTTAAGGGAGCATCAAATCCTTCTAGTTGCATAGCTCTCACCAGGAGCGACACCACTATCGTGACCTCCATGAAACCCAAATGAACGACATCCAACCATACACGATGCCTGAGGAATTATTTCCACGCTTCTCAAGGATCATTTAATTTTCCACCCTGTCCATCACTATCATATAGATCAAAACCCACTCTGTTATACTTTAGAATCATGTCGTATGCACCATCGTTTACCAACCCCATCGCCCTAAGTCTTAAACCCTCCATCATCATACGATTTTCATAGTTAATCCATAGTTTCGATGGCATATGGTTATGCCATAAAAATAAAACCTCCATGCCATATAGTTCAAGCATATGATATGTTGTATCTAAAATTTTAAAAACCTTAGCATATAGTTTATACATATAGTTTGTACATGCATATATATAAGTTATAAATCCTTCTTACCATAGGATTAAGGTATACTTTAGGATCAGGACTTTGGTCCTTTCAATAGTCATTTATGCATAGGAATAGTGTAGTATAGGTATAATGTATTGTAGATAGGATGTTTATATTGTCATAGTCATAAAACTTGATTCACCGATGATATCACCTGCACAAGAAAATAAATACATGGCTTAGTTCATGAAGAGATAACTAAACCCCATAGATATAAGAATCCTTACCTTTCTGAGTGGACCATAAAGGGATATGTCCCTGCCACTCTATCCCTTGACATACAGAGGTAAGTCAGTCTTTTTATAAATAAAACCATAAATGAATTTAAATATATGTAAAACAAAAATAAAATGTAACATAACATAAGTGTCAACGAATATATGCAACTATTAGGTAGGAAAAGTAAACTTACAAACATGTCAAAGTAATAGAACAACATTATCTAAAACATCATCATCAGGAAGGCAACACATATAGGGAAAGAAACTTATGAAACTTAGGTTCAGTGTATAAACAAGTTTTATCCCGCAAAAGTTTTAAAGATGTCCTTGGATTTAGTATTTTATTATCCTATTATTTTTTTAAAATTATGAATTTTAGGGACATTACAAGTGGTATCAGGCCTAATGGTTGTTACCAAACATTCATTGCAGAAATAAACTGTATTTGAAATTTTGTTAAGTAACAAAAAATTATTTGTTATTAAATATTTTAAACTATAGGATTATAGAATAGTTCATATCATGAATACAAAAGAAGACAACAGCCAGCAAGGAAATATAAATAACCCCACACATGAAGAAGAACTGGTGGTTGAAATCAATTCTAAAATACTAAAAAACCATACAATGTCTCCAAGAAGGCTTACATAGATTCAAGGATGATAATATTAATGAAAGAAAAGATCGGAAAGAAATCAATAAAGCTTTACTTTAGAACATGACCGGAGGAAGTCTGCATGGACATCCTACCTATTCAATAAATAAATCTAAGAATATTTTTATCGTAAACAAGCTAGGAACCCAAAGAAGAAGGAAAATAAGAACACACACCTAAACCTCCAGAAAGAGATTATCACATTCTTTCCAGTGATAATTCATTTTCTCCTTGCAAAAAGAAACAGAGGAATGATGACAACCTCGAACGAGAGTTCAAAAAGATAAGAGCCCCAACCTATGAAGGAGAGGTGAACACCGGGGAGAAAAATGAATAATGGATTCTAGGTATGAGAAAATACTTTTGAGTACACAACTACTCTAGTAAATTGAAAGTTCATCTAGCCATCTATGACTTAAATGAAAAAGAATCTAGATGGTGGAGAGACCTTAAATATACCAAAAAGGATGAGGTAAAAGAAATCTGATAGAGTAACTTTCATAGAATATTTCAAGAGAAATACATGTTTGAGAAATTCTTCAGCAATAAAGTGAAATAATTTCATGAGTTAAGGATGGGATCCATGACCATGGATTCCTTCATTAGTTTATGTTTGGATCTGTTACACTATGTACCTTATATAAAGGATGAAAAGGTGAAGATATGGCAGTTTTTAGGATGTCTGCCTCCCAATTTTCGAGAGATAATTGAGTTTGACATGCCTTAAAATATAGAGATTACACTACAAAAAACTATGATTTTCTATGAGCATGGACAAATAAGGAAAAAAAACATCAACAGAAGTCAAGACAGGTATAGAACCTTCTCAAACAAACACAAACCGGGTTTCAACCCACCACCTTACAGAAAACAAAACAACAGCTTTCTAGCAAACAAAAACTTCAACAAGATAGGTCGAACCCAAATGTGCCTATACCAAATACCAATAGACAAGCAATAAATGGAGGAACCAATGTTTCCTCGCTTCTAATCAAATGTTTGAAATTCCAAGGGCCCCATTATGCCAGATATCGTAAAAAAAATACTAATGGAGTCTTGCACAATCTACAAGAAGGCCCAACGGTATAGGACATATTTATCACACCAAGGATTTATGCAAATTTGGATGGCCGACAAGAATACCTTGAGGCTACTATGGTTGCCATAGAAGGTAAGGTTTCAAGCACTTATATTTCAATTTTGGTTGATCCTGGAGCTTGTCAAAGTTATGTATCGCCTAAAATTATTGAGACATGTAAACTAGACAAAGTTAAACATGAGAAACCATGGCTGGTGCTACTAGCCACGATTACGAAAAGAAAGGTTTAAGAAATAGTTATAGATTGTGAGACAAACTTGAACATTTTTCCAACTAAAATAGATTTGAATATTTTACCTTTAGAACCATATGATATACTTATCAGCATGGACTGGTTGGAACGACACCATGTCATTCTCTATTGTCTAAAGAAGTCAATATTCCGAAAATATAGCCAAGGGAATCACGCAAAGATTCAACGCATACCTAAGAAGGTTTTATTTAGGAAGATATCTTCCTTACAAGCAAATAAGTTCATTAGGAAAGGCTAGTAACTATTGCAGTAAAAATCCATGATGTAGAAGCTGAGAAAGAGGAACACATCGAGGACTTCACAGTTCTCATAGAATTTAATGATGTATTTCCTGAGGAAATACATGGGTTACCACCAAAACAAGACATATATTTTTCCATAGAAATGAAAGGAGGGTCAATTCTAACTTCAAAAGTCCCATACCGCATGAGCACACTAGAATTGGTTGAGTTCAAGTTGCATTTACAGTAGTTGATTGAGAAGGGTTATATCCGACCTAGTGTGTCCCCTTGGGGACCACCTATATTTTTTTTAAAGAATAAGGACGGTACGATACAGATGTGAGTATATTACTGCCAACTTAACAAGATGACCATTAAGAACCGTTACCCACTCCATAGAATCAATGACTTGTTCGATCAAGTCGCAGGAGCCGAGATATTTTCAAAGATCGACCTATGGTCCGAATACCATTAGGTATGGATCCACGATGAATATATACATAAAACATCCTTTCGAACATGACACGGCCACTACGAGTTTGTAGTAATTCCATTTGGGTTAAGCAATGCACCAACAAATTTTATGTGCATGATGAACACTATTTTTAGTAAATACATGAATAAATTTATGTTGGACTTTATAGACGACATCCTAGTTTACCCTAAGAGTAAAGAGGAACATGAGGAGTATCTCGTCATAGTACTATAGGTGTTACGGGAACACCAAATTTACGCTAAGTTTAGTAAATGTGATTTTTACAAACCACAGATATAGTACCTATGTCACATAATCTCCAAGAAGGGGATAGTCGTTGACCCGCAAAATATTAAAGCCATAGAGGATTGGCCTACCCCTACATATGTCACTGACATTAGGTCATTTTTGGCATTAACAAGTTACTACCGAAAGTTCATCGAGAGATTTTTGAGGATGGATTTTCCAATCACCACCTTACAATAGAATCCAAACAAGTTCTTATGGATGACCAAGTGCAAGGAAAGTTTTCATAAGCTTAAACAACTCTTTACTACTGCAACGATACTATGAATTGCAGATCCCAATGTGTATTTCATTGTTTGCATGGATGCGAGAAAAGAACGACTCGGAGGAGTCCTCTTGCAGGATAATTGCGCGATCTATTACGAATTGCAGAAATTAAAAGAACACGAGAAAAATTATCCCACCCATGATATTGATTTAGTAACCATTATCCACACCTTGAATATGTGGAGGCACTACCTCATGGGGAAATTTTTTATTCTGAAGAAGGACAACATGATTCTGAAGTACTTGTTCGACCAGCCAGATCTAAATGCCAGGAAGGCCAGATGGTTGGCCTTCCTTAGCGAGTACCATTTATAATTAAAGCATATAAAGTGAAAGGAAAATAAAATTACCTATGCTTTAAGTTGACAACCTCTTATGTTATATGATGTAACTTTAAGTGAAACCAATTCAGAGTTGCACAAGAGGATCAGAATGGAAATTGGAGTTGACGGTTTCTATGTTTAAATCCTCAAGAAGGTCCAAGAGGATAGGTTGTTTCAACAACAAAAAGAGTATAAGATAAATGAGACCAGACTATTTTGGTGCAAGCAGAGATTGTATGTTCCGAAAGGAGGGGACACCATGTCCAGCATCCTCACAGAGTTCCATCGGAAACCCTGCTTGGGGAATATGGGATATCAAAAGATGATATCAGAAGTAAACAAACATTTTTTATGGCCTTAGTTAAAGGCCCACATAAAATTATTTATTGAAAAATTTCAAGAATGTTATCTAGTCAAAGCTGAGCACCAGCATCCTTCAGGATTGCTGCAACGGCTACCCATTCCAGAATGGAAGTATGAGGTCACTAGTATGGATTTTATTACGATTCTACCAAAGAGAAAGAAGCAAAATGATTCTATCTTTGTATTGGTTGACTAGTCATGGAAGGCAATACACTTCATCCCAGTTAAGTCAACCTACAAGGTAGTTCACATTGTCGACATCTTCTTAAAGGAGATATTCAGATTGCATGGGATACCCAAGGAAATCATCTCAGATTAAGACACGAAGTTTACCAAATTTTTTTGGATATACTTATTCTCCATATTAGAGACACGGTTAAACTTTATTACTGCTTACTTCCTGTAGACAGATGGGCAGACAGAATAGGTAAACCAAATTTTGGAAGACATGCTTAGAATGTATGTTATGAAAAACCCCACCAAGTGGGACAATTATCTACACCTAGCAGAATTTGCATATAACAACATATACCAGATCTCCCACAGGATGAGTCCCTTCGATTTACTCTATGGTCAGAATTGTAGAACACTAGTTACTTGGGACAGCCTGTTGGACCGGCTTATGTTAGGGACATACATAGAAATAGGCTTGGAACAATTAGTCACCAAAGTTCAATAGAACCTTAAAGAAGCACAAGACCGCTAGAAACGCTATGCATATAATAAAAGGAAAAATAAATATTATCAAATCATCGAACATGTTTACCTAAAAGTAAAACCAAAGAGAATCTTGTTGAGATTGGGAAGGTGCAGAAAGTTGGCACCAATATTTTTTGGACCCTTCAAGATATTGGCCAAGAGTGGGCCAGTGGCTTATAAATTAGCCTCACCTACTCACATAAAGGTTCATAATTTTTTCCATGCATCCTTATACAATATATATTTATATTATATTAAACATGTTATTCATTGGTCCTTGTTAAGAATGGAAACTGAAGAGGAGTTTGTACCCAAACCCCTTCATTTTCTGGACAAGAGAGAAGTACAACTCAAGAGACGAAACATAGTCCTGAAATTGCAATGGAAGCACTTTGAATCCGATGAGGACACTTGGGAGGATGAATCTAGCATAAGAAAGACTTACCCCTCCTTATTTCATTACTTCATTCCTAATCCCTAGAACACCATGCACGGTGTTGTTCTAAGCGGGGAGGGATGTCATATCCTGAATTTTGAACTAACACTAATGGGAATAAGTCCTATTGCATATGATCTTGCTTTGATGTATATAATATTTTATATTTGGCATAACACCCCACTGCACATGAGTATGACGATTTGTTATATATATTGGGCGTAAGCGAATGCATGTGTTTTATTTATAATGTATGTGATTGTATATGTTGGGCATGGACCCTGATGTACAAGAGTATTGTCGTAAGATGATATACTAACTATATTATGTGATTTACCTTATAATTCATATACTGAGATGATTATTGTTGTAGAATGTGCAGAATATTGATTGCATGACTGAGCTCTATAATGTGTTGGGTGTGGACCCTGAAGCACATGAGTGATGATATTTTTTGTTGAGCGCAACATCTGGAGAACATAATTGATTTTGATGTTTGTATTGAGCACTAGCTCTGGATCACATGATTTATTAGATGTTTGTGTTGAGCATAATCCCTGAAGCACATGAAATATAAGACTTGGAAGTGTTGGGCATAAGCCCTGGAGCATCCCAAAATGATATTGATCATAAGCTCTTGAATATCGGATCCTTGGCCATTGTATCCCTAGATGTATTATACAAGTGCATCCTAGCATTAGTGTTGAGCAAAAGGATATGGAATTGCACTAAGTGAAACTCCAAATTTTAGTGTTGAGTGTGGGATCTAAATAATGCTAGGAGTTACTGAAAATTAATTGTGTTGAGTGAAAACGATTCTGAAAAAATACAGACCTTATCTTACTTATTTTTAAGTTGATTAAATGAAATTTCAAATTTCTACTTCTGATCAAATACTGAAGAACTACCATGATATACAAGGTAATCCAACATGCAATGAGGTTTAGAGCTTCCTAACTTAGTTAACCAACCCTACCTGAAGGCCTTGATAAAAGAAATGATTATAAGCTAATGAAAGTACCATGTAATATGGATCATGCTATACGATGCCTAAATAAATATTAACAATACTATATGTATATATACAGTTTATATATGTTACGAATAAATGGGTAAGTGCCTATATTAAATATAATGAAGTAATAATAACTATAATGGTTAATAAAGAATCTATATGTTATTATTTACTAAAAAATTGATTAAATAAATAGTCCAACCTAAAAGAGTCAAATTAGGAACTAGTAAAAGAGTTCCTAAGTTGAGTATAATAAGTTATTAAACTTCACATAAAACAATTAAAAGATTATTTTAAAGAAGATAATGGATTCCTGATCTAACTGAAGTTTAACTACCCTTTCCCCGAAAGATTGTCTATAAATACCCAAGCCAAGGAAAGGCTTGGGCATTCTGATTCTATTCCAATTTTGAACTCATCATTTATTCCTAATGATTTTGGAGATTATTTTCAAATGCAAAGAAATCTAGTTTAGAACTTGGGATTCTAGATAGGAGAATCCTTACCTTTAAGAGCTCTAGACTACTTGCATGTTGGAACCATCTCGAGGGGATCTGGACTAAAACCATGAATAGTTTTGGGCCATGGTTGGGTGGAACGTGGTAGTTCCTAGGTTATTCGATTGAAATATCTAAGTTCATAATTATATAAGTTCTTATTAATTATGTCTATTTAAGTGTGCAAGGTTCTAGCCATTAATAAACTGTAAATTGCAATTATGAGGTTTTTACCTTCTCTATTTATTTCATATTTTACTAAGTAGTGTTTATAATATTGATTTGTAAATATGCATATTGAATACATGTTTGAGGTAGATTTCCATTAGTTTAAATTAAACTCATCCCTTATTCCTTAGATATGAATTTATTGTTTAAATTCTCTTAGTTTTAATTTAAACTTATGTAGATAGTTTAAATGTCAAACGAGGTAAGTGAGGTTAAAACTGTAGTTACTAGATAGACTAAAGATACAGGAGTATTAATTCTTGCACATGATCTAGGAACTAGGAATCAAAATCATCAAAGAATAATTAACAAATACTCATGAATTGGAAATAACTGGAATACCAAATAGGTTTCCTCTCTATATATTATATAAACAATAAAGGATTACAATACCATGCATGAGAAATGGCTTAACTCAATGAAGAATTCGAATACCTAAGGGACAATTCAAATTCAATGAGTGAGTCTAGCTTAACTGACTATTTGCCATGCAATCTCACTCAGTTAACCACTTAACCAAAACCCTAATTGACTCACCAAACCCTAACTGAAGTTGGAGTGAAATAAATGAATGAATCTCAACTGAAGGAGATCAAACACATGTCATAGCAATCCAATCATCAAGTGCTAGTACTGCATGACTCCAATAAACCCTGATGAGGTTAACTAAAGCTGAACTGACCATCAGAAGTTGGTGAAGGAACCTTGTTCACTCCAGTTCATTAAAATAATATTAAATAATCATTAAATAATATATTTAATGCATGGAGGTGCCTTAACTAACTTTAACTAATTGGTTGAACTGAAAGTAACCCCCAGTTAGCAATTAGGTGCATGAATGTCACACAGATCACCCCTGGAGTGCTCCAGTTAGCCTCCTTGACTGTAGGAAAGGCTAAGTTAGCCTCCTTGACTGTAGGTAGACGTGGGAGTGACTGGGATGATGGTAATTAATACTCCACTGATGTCAATTAAACTTAGGATAGTGGTTTAACTAGGCCAATTTGATCGATGGAGTGAGTATGAAGGTAAATGTCTCCAACACCCCCCCTTAAGCTATACTCAGGAAGATTTAGAAAACATAGATGCATAAAATGATAGGGCCCTGGAAATAAAGTCCATAGGTCACCCTGTACAATAAATTAACTGCTTAATATAACCAAGGAAACGGGAAAAACCTCATGGGAAAAATACCCCCCCTCAAACTAAGCAGTAAATCAAGAATTGTTTCTTCTATGCAGCAGCATCCTGAGACTGTGCATGTGAACCTCTAAATCCAAACTAAATAAATATTTCTGGAGGAATCTTCCACTTTGGAAGAAAAACAATGCACTCAATTGAATCAGAAATATAAACAGCTGCACGGTGAAAACTGGGCCCATGTAGAGAAATTGAAATCATCTGAAGAGAGAGCAAAGGTTCTTGAGGATTTGAACCATGTGTGGAACACTCAAGAAACTGATATGTTTCAGCCTTGAACAGAAAACCAAGAGTGTTAAAATCAGCCCCAAATCTTAGGAGCAAGTGTCCATGCGGATGGAGAATGTCTTCCTCTTTACTAGTTCTGTGAGGAGATAAGCTTGTGACCAAAGGTAGAGTATCCCTGGGACTCTAGAGAGTGAATTCTTGAGCTCCATAATATGATATAGCTTCAGAAATATCTAATGATTCACAAAATAAAATATCAGCAACCTTACAGGAGGAAACTAACACCAAATCCCCATAATCAAATTTGAAGAAGAATCGCGGTACTTGATTTTTCACACCGGAATCGATGAGAGCAGCTACAAGCATGGCTGAAAGCTCTTGGATTTTGAAATATGAACAAAATAATATCATATCAGAATGTTAATCAGATCTAAATAAGTTCACAACAGATCCAAAACTGTGAAATGAAATCAAATCCCCAGCAGCAGTTTTGTAGGAGACTTGCGGTACTTGTTTCTTCACACCATTGATGAGAACAGCTACAGGCAGTACTGAAGGTTTATGAACCTGAAATTTTGAACCAAGAAATATCATATCAGATCCAAATAAGATCATATCAGATCCAATAATGTTCATATCAAATCCAAAATTATGGTCAACCGAGACGGTAGATGCACAGTTTTCTTCTTCTTCAAAATTCTGAATTTTGGTGCATGCAATCCTGCAGGAATTTGCTGGAACATCTAGATCATGGGGAGTGAATGGATCACTCTGGTAATCTGATATTTCTTCCAAAATATCCAAGGTATCACATATTTTCACACCAGCAGCAACATTAGCAAAAGAAAAATCAAATTTCTCTTCACTTTCGGAAGCAATTACTGGTAAATTTTGCACAGAATTCAAAGGAAAATCACCGGTGAATGTTTGGATGGAAGTGTAGCAGAATTTTTCTTCAATATCAGAGATTCAAATGTCTTCTTGTGTTTCATCAATATGAGAAGATGAGATATCAGAGATCTCATGAACTTCCAGAGCATCAGGAAGAGTCACTTCATGGAGACTTTCTTCAATTCGGATTGAATGTGTAGAAGATTCTGCTTCATCTTCATCTTGAACAACTTCATCAGAGAGAGTAGAGGATTAGAATTTAGAGTAAAGAACTCTTGTGTTGCTGGCTTTAATCTCCAAATTACTATTATGATCCTCATTGTGCTTGCCATAGGTTCTGTCCAATTTTGTCCAGAGATCCTTTGGGTATTCAATAGAACCAAAATCAAAGTACAAGTCATCATCAAGAGCCAAAGCTATTGATCCAAAAGCTCTGTCAATGTCATTTAGCCAGTCATTCTCATTCTCATAAGTCTCTCTTCCAATTCCAATAGACACCTCATAGAGACCTCGTCTCTTGAGATATGCAATCATCTTCAGCTTCCATTCCGAATAGCTTGTGAATGGGGTGAGAGGAGGGATTGATGAGTCCATTTGAAGTTATACCTGATAAAACCTACAAATCAAAACAAAAGCGGTAGCGTAAGGTCGGACAGACTGCACATGTAGACTTTCATCACACCCAGCATAGTCAATCAAGCAAGCTTGATCAACAAGTTCTTTACTTGGGGTATTAAGTGGTAAGCCTTGGCTTCTGGTGCAGTGCTATATTCTTGATCTATTGCTCAAATTTCATGGAGAAATCTGTCAAAAATCTTGTTCTTGAGAGATTGATCTTCGTCCCGCCACATGCTCTGATACCATATTAATTCTTGCACATGATCTAGGAACTAGGAATCAAAATCATCAAAGAATAATTAACAAATACTCATGAATTGGAAATAACTGGAATACCAAATAGTTTTCCTCTCTATATATTATATAAAAAATAAAGGATTACAATACCATGCATGAGCAATGGCTTAACTCAATGAAGAATTCGAATACCTAAGGGACAATTCGAATTCAATGAGTGAGTCTAGCTTAACTGACTCTTTGCCATGCAATCTCACTCAGTTAACCACTTGACCAAACCCTAACTGAAGTTGGAGTGCAATAAATGACTGAATCTCAACTGAAGGAGATCAAACACATGTCATAGCAATCCAATCATCAAGTGCTAGTACTGCATGACTCCAATAAACCCTGATGAGGTTAACTGAAGCTGAACTGACCATCAGAAGTTGGTGAAGGTGCCTTGTTCACTCCAGTTCATTAAAATAATATTAAATAATCATTAAATAATATATTTAATGCATGGAGGCGCCTTAACTGACTGTAACTGATTGGTTGAACTGAAACTAACCCCTAGTTAGCAATTAGGTGCATGAATGTCACACAGATCACCCCTAGAGTGCTTTAGTTATCCTCCTTGACTGTAGGTAGGTGTGGGAGTGACTGGGATGATGGTAATTAATGCTCCACTGATGTCAATTAAACTTAGGATAGTGGTTTAACTAGGCCAATTTGACCGAAGGAGTGAGTATGAAGGTAAATGTCTCCAACAAGGATATTTATAATTTTAAATTGGTAAGCATCAAATTAACCAAACTCATTTTATTCCTTAAAAAACTAAACATATATATACTATGTCCAAAACATTTAAAAACAACTAATAACTACAAATTTAAGGAAACAAACAAACCATAGATTAAATCTCTTAAAACTCAAACCAAATCGAGAATACTGGAAGATTTCATATTGCCAACGAAAATGCTTTTTTTTCCATCATATCAATAATCATACATAGCATTACATCAATCCAAACAGAACCCTACAAAAACGTTGTAATCATTAAACCTAATACTACAACTATCAATATTTACAACTAATACCAATAAAACATAAACTACACATCCAAGATTTTTATCACCCATCCGATTCATCGAATATTGTAAAGGATCATCTTTGGTCCTTTGTTTTCATTTCTTAAATTACAAACAAACGCTATCAAAAAAATGAAACAAACAAGATACAATTTTAATAAAACATAAAAATAGATTTATCCCCAACGCTTCATGTTAGTGGGAAACCATTAAGCATTACAAAAGAATCATGTAAACGAATCATGTGTTTACAACCCTCAAACCACAAGTCCATATAACTATCTACTAGCACAGGATCGAATGCTGTAGGCTCAAACAACAAAGCAACACACTACGAACTATATACCAAGCATTAGAGGAAATTTGGGGTCTAAAATGGGCCTTATAAGAAAACGTGCCAAAATAAGTTTTTGTGAGTTGGAATTCAAGAACCAATAGAATT
>LPNX010175895.1:47108-74404 GCA_001517045.1 Pseudotsuga menziesii | reverse complement strand
TTTTAGTGGGATTTTCAGGGAAATATGGTAGGCAAATGGACAAATGAGCCATGTAGTGGGGTAGATGAGGTAGTTAACCATTTTTGGGTGTTAACACACATTGTCATCAAATACATTACACCATGATGAAAATCTAACTGGAGTTAGCTTTCATTCTAACATGGCACTATGAGTGAAAGCTTATGTGTGTTAGCTCATTACACCATTACGAAAATATAGCTAGAGTTAGCTTTTTTTTTAACAACATGGCACGATGAGTGAAAGCTAATGTGTGTTAGCTTTCGTAAGGTAGTTTTCCATTTAACACAACCACATTGTCAAATTGCACCGTGATGAAAATCTAGCTAGAGTTAACTTTCAACCTTAAATCGTTGCATGGTGAGTGAAATCTAATGTGTGTTTTCTTTCATAATGTAGTTTTTCATTTAGCACAACCACATTGTCATCAATCAAAATGCACCATGTTGAAAATCTATCTAGAGTTAGCTTTCGTTCTTAAAACGTTGCACGGTGAGTAATAGCTAATGCGTGTTAGCTTTGGTAAGGTAGTTTTCCATATAACACAACCACACTGTCATCAAATACATTACACCATGATGAAAATATAGTTGGAGTTATCTTTCATTTTAACAACATGGCATGATGAGTGAAAGATAATGTGTGTTAGCTTTCATAAGGTAGTTTTCCATCTAACACAACCACATCGTCATCGATCGCATTGCACCGTGATGGAAATCTAACTGGAGTTAGATTTCGTCCTTAATCATTGCATGATGAGTGAAATCTAATGTGTGTTAGCATTCATAATTTAGTTTTTCATCTAGCACAACCACATTGTCATCAATCACAATGCACCATGATGGAGATCTAGCTAGAGTTAGATTTCTTTTTTAAGACATTGCATGGTGAGTAAAGCTAATGTTTGTTAGCCTTGATAAGATAGTTTTCCATCTAACACGGTCACATTGTCATCAAATACATTACACCATGATGGAAATCTAGCTGGAGTTAGCTTTCCTTCTAACAACATGGCACTATAAGGGAAATCTTATGTGTGTTAGCTCATTACACCATGATAAAAATCTAGCTGGAGTTAGCTTTCATTTTAACAACATGGTACAATGAGTGAAAGCTAATGTGTGTTAGCTTTCATAAGGTAGCTTTCCATGTAAACAACCACATTTTCATCAATCACATTGCGTCGTGTTGGAAATCTAGCTGAAGTTAGCTTTCATCCTTAAATCATTACACGGTGAGTGAAATCTAATGTATGTAAGATTTCATAGTGTAGTTTTCCATCTGGCATAGCGACATTGTCATCAATCACAATGCACCATGATGAAAACCTAGCTTGAGTTAGCTTTCATTCTTAAAACATTGCACGATGAGTAAAAGCCAATATGTGTTAGCTTTCATAAGGTAGCTTTCCATCTAACACTGCCACATTGTCATCAAATACATTAAACCATGATGGAAATCTAGCTGGAGTTATCTTTCCTTCTAACATGGCACTACGAGTGAAAGCTTATGTGTGTTATCTTGTTACACCGTTATGAAAATATTATGTGTGTTAGCTCTTTGAAATAGGGTGCAAAACAAATCTCATTGAATTCATGGTTTTGTTTTGGTATCATTGCAATGGCATACACGGCAAGAAACCTCAACATAATACTCTGCAAGTCCAACCTAAACTCCGACCACCAAAATAAATGACCAAACCCATCACATTAAACTTTGGCATGTTGGCAATTATACCCTTCACAGTGGATGTGTGTGGATCCATCTGTATCTCACCAATATTGATCATTGTTTTGATGATGATTGTCATTGTCATCATCATGGCATCATCATCATCATTGTCATCCTTATCCTTGTCATTGCCATGGTAATGATAACGCTTGGAACTAAAACTAGTAGAATTAAGCAGGCTTGGAGTCTAGCCAATTCCCATTTTAAATGAAGATTGCAAGCCAAGATAGAGAAAAAAATGTTATAGAAACTAGATTCACTTACACAATATTCTGTACTCACTGGAGTTGTTTTAATATATAATTATCCTCTTTTAAAAGAATCATTAAAATGTAGTCGAAGCCAACCCATCGTTATATTTTTCTTGAAGTAGATATTCCAAGGTCAATATGTGTTGAAAATTGTTTGTGGTTGAATTTTTTTTGTCAATTAGTGAAGAATTTATAGAGTTTAAGAAAATATTGGATAGGATTTATGTTGATAAAGAGTAGTGATCCTTTCTCATAATAATGTACACTCTAAAACCTACAACCTTCGATATTATCTAATTTCGTATCATCTCCCACCACTATCCACTATGATTATCGGGGATGAATCCCCCAACCGCTCTGTATTTTAGTTTAAGAGAAAGTTTTGTATATTAGTTGTGGGGATGAATCCTCGGTGATTAAAGAAAGATTGGAACTTATATCCCTATATTCATGGTGACGATGGTTGAATAATATAGTGGGAAATCTCTAAATGCTCAACACAAATCAAACTCACTCTACTAAGAAAATAACAATAATGGGTCAGAGATCCAATTAAAAAAAATGTATTGTGGATAGGATTTTGGACTTACATCATTCACATGCCCTTTAAGGTTACAATGCGAAAGGACATTTAATCAAGCTCCTAATACCACAATACCTCTAGATATGGGACTTTTTCTATCGGGACTATACTATTCCACTCTAGTCCTTATTGCCTCCAGTTGTTATATATATGGTTTATTGTAAAAATAAATTGTAAAAGCTTAGGGCTTGGCTGAGCACAATCTTTACATTTATTGTCTTTGCAAGTCCACCATATCCAACCACAACTCATAAGAAAATCTAGTGTTGAAAGAGTTCATCTCATGGCCACTATGGTATATAATGTGCACAATGTGTTGATATAATAAAGAACACACATGTATGTAAACAAAAGTTTAGACATTCCCACAATCAATGTGGGATAGAAATATAAAGGGCGTCAAAGGCAATATGAAGCCTAAATATTAATGTGCATCCAAAAGTAAAAAAATTGGGAGCTTGACGATAGGATGAACAACAATGTTTCAAAGATGCATTGGGAGAGGCTTCAAGGACTTATCCTCCATGTGCTCTAATCATTGATATTGTGATGGAGCATCATTCGTCGATGACCAAATCGAGTCTATGAGGCCTATACACATTTGTTGGAAATTTCATAGCTCAATTATGTTGCTCAGTTTTAGATCTAGGTCTTGATACCAATTCTCCACATGTCCTTGAATGACTCTTTTATGCGAGTTAAATCTCACCATAAAATCCAATCCAAGGCTCAGATTTATCTTTATATGAATTTAATCTTACATTTAGTTGTAGTTTTTTTGTTATGAATGGGCATGCTTCCTTTCTGAGTGAATGAAGAGCTAGTTTGGTTTCGAGTGAGTGGTTTGTTTGAAAGTTGGTTCCTTTGTATGGCCTTCCAATGGCTAGGAGACACCACAATAAATAAATAAAACAAAGGAAAAATTTCCCAAATGCACTTTGCGTTACTTCATTGGGGTCCATGGGGTCAAACCTTCCATAACCATTCATGATTTCTATATAGGTGATCTCTTTAGTCAACACTGGCCCCATGTTTCCTTTTATAGATTACTTATTTCAAAGAGAAAATTAAGCCATCACACTCAATTCCTTCTCCATGAGCTCAAAGCCTCAATGTTGTAGCATGCAACATTGCAATGTGCATTTCCAAGTCAGGTGGTCACAAACAAACTACCTTGCTTTCACGTTTTTTGCAAAACTAACTTTTGTCTCACATTGATATTGCAGTGAGGAGAATTCTATGTTGTGCGTCATATTTTACTTTATTTTTGTATTATAAGAGGGTTTTCTATTTTATATAAGGAGGGCAAGCTGAAATTCATTAGTCTAACCGTTGTTCCAAAATAGCACAGAAGTATTTCCTTAGTTGTGCCTCCTTGCACGAATGATAACTAAGATAAAAACCAAGTGATGCATGCATCCTTATCCTATGTGAATGTTGTTTCCCTCCTACTTGCATGAGTCTAAAAATAACATTGAATCCAACTTTTAGTTAACTATGTTTTGTTCTGGGTGTCACTTCTACTTTGTGCAATGAATTGTAAGTGCCACCTAGCTACACCCTCAACTCGTGCCTTTTAATTTTTTTTAGGGCGCCCTTTTCTACAAACTCGCCATGATTGAGATTTTCTTCATAATGCTTTAATGCCTTTTCATCTTTGAGCTCTAACTATGCATATATTTCACCACGGCATGGTTTTGTCATGTTTGTAAATTCGTCTCCTGACAGACCAAAAATGTATCCCTGTATTGGTTGATTAGGATAATGAATAATTACTTGTCACTCTATTGTTTGTCCCTGATAAAGTTGATAAAAATTTTCTCGATGTAATGTGCTCCATCTCTAGTCCACTCACAAGATGGATCCTGCCAGTGCCCCCAATAAAGATGCTCTGTGGGTCAAGTTGTTTTATCCAAATTCAAAAGTGAGCTTATCATGGTGTTGGAGTATTAGTTTGAAAAGTGGGTTGTAGTTTATCTCATTTTTTAAACAAAGAGCAATGACATAATACATACAAGCCCAAAATAGCTTGGGACATGGAAACAAGTCTACTAAGTTACTAACATCTCGAAGGTGGCCTACAAATCTGGTTCAGACTAGAGAGAGTGATACATTAGTCATTTTGTTGACCTTGAAACCTGTCAACAGTCGTCACCTTGCTCAAACATCTAATGAGAGGATTAGGCATGTCTTTCAATTGATCATATTGGGAATCAAGTTCCTTTTACCATTGTAAGCAGTCAAGATTGATATTTTGCTGGCAGGGTAGCCTAGTAATCACATATTGATATTTTGTTGGAGGTGTACCTACCAGTGCCTTAGAAGTGGTATTCTCCTTATCTTTCATTTTCTATCCTGACACGTGCCAAAAACATGTCATGTGTTTTAGGACACATTAAAAATCATGTCCGACATTTGTCAAGTCATGTCACATGCTCGACCCGTTGGACACGGACACAGAGGCCTATGTGGTTGTGTCATGTTTCATAGCTTTTTATGCATTTAGAATAAAATTGTATCTTGCTGGAGCCGACCAATCATCTTAGCTTTCTACCTCTAGAATTAAATTAAACACAATTGAACCCCTTGAAAGGAACCTAACTGACTCATATAAATTACTTAACAATAATGTCCTAAATTCAAATAATCTTTTTCAGTACCTTGTAGCCTGATTTGGAAAGAAAGAGACATGAAAAATAAAAGACGTGACCTGCAACTAGGGTTTATGTATGTTGTGGTTTCTAGAATATCCACAATAGGGTGTTTTATTCATTTGGACATTTGTTTTGGCTCCTGTAGAATCTTTGTTTTGGCTTTCAATAGTCCTCACAAACTAAATTCCAACTCAGCAATACCAGCAGGATCATATGGCCACTCAATTAATTTACATCAGCAACCAAACACGTCAATTTTAGTGGCAGTTGTATCATCATCAAATGCTACTTCTGTGAGGTCTGATCTTGTGCATACATCTTCAAGTCAAAATTTGCCAACTATGGCACACTCTGGTGGAACATTGGATCTATCAAACCTTTAACTCGGGCTGAAGAAACTAGCCTCATTTCATTGGAGGATTTGCAAATGAAATCTTCTTGTTCAACATCATCTGCTACTGAGAGAATTTATGGTTCAACTCCTTTAGCTGTTTTAGTGGCTGCCAGCGGAGACATATTTGGTTCACAATTCACTACTGTGACTGAACTGTCAGCTACAAAGAAGTCTGATGCTGCAGTTAAGAATTTCTATGACAACTCTTGAGTCAATTCTATACAGGTTGAACAAAAGCTTTATTCTGGAAATAGAAAATCTTGAAACTACATTATTTCATAGGAGAATATTAGGGCACGCTACAGAACTACAAACTTCTATGGTTATAAACTATATGGTTGAGATAGGTAGACAACTTTGTATGTCCCAAATATTCAATAGAACCCCCACAAAATATTTAACAGAATCTCCACCATCAATATGAGCCTTTTATATATGTTTTTTTATGACAATCCATATGAGACTACATTTAAGAAATAGTTTAAAAACATAATACAATTTATAACTTGTTTGTTTGATGATGAATGGTATTACACACTGTCATGAAGGACAAAAAGGTTATTGTTTAATGGATAGAAACAAGGTAGTTGAGAGAGAGAGGTATTTATGTCAGAAACAATTCCAAGATGCACAGATTCTAGGTGTATCAGACTTAGTAATGAGTATTTTTAGGAAGACATGTGAAAAGGCTATTGTAGAGTACTGCTAGGAATTTTTTTTTTCTTCATGGAGGGAGGGGGAAGGGCAAGTAAAAATAATATTCACACTGCAATAAATCAACCATTATGTTGTTGGTAAGTAGGAATCACCACTTCCTTGTGGCTTCCCCCATTAACGTAAGTATCATGGTATACTGGAGCTTATATGTTGTTGGAGGCCACATATCTCAACCAATACTTACTAGAGGACCTCATCCAAATTAATGAGTTATTGTAAATTAGTTATGCATACAAGTAATGAGTTATTGGATATATATTATAGATCTAGAAATCTATGCCATGTCATAACCTCTACTCCAAATTAGACTTATATACCATCTTCCTTCTTGCGGTTGAATACCAGAGTTCTGAAGGAAATATTTTGAGTTTTTTTAATGGATTTTTTTATGCCACATATTATGTGAAGAGATTCCATTACCTACCACCAACCAGAAACCAATATTACTAGTCTGGAAACATACTCCTTGATGTTCAATCAACACCTTCCTGGACATTGATTACAATACATGGCCTTTCTACATTTGTGTTCCATCGAAGCATCACAATGTGGGAAAATGATTGTGCATTTTCACACTAGGACTGCAATAGTTATATCCAAGGATTTTTATACACCTACAACAAGAAATTGAACTAGTAGAGCCTATATTTGTTCTGTCAACGATATGTCTTGATATCATTATAATTGCAGGAAAAGGATATAGAAGAGTTGCTATTGGTGATTGATCCTTTCCTATTGCTTAGTGTTCTAGGTACAAGGTAACATAAGCCATCATGCTTCATTCATGTGGAATTGAAATACACTTTTATTTTCATTCATAGTTTGTATCCTTTGACTGAAGAAAGTTATTGTAGACCCCTGGAAGTGTCTTGGTACTGCAATTATCATTTCTTTTCCCTCAACACATTGTTATCTTGCTTCTCATTGGAATCTAATAGTGCATATACTAAAACTTTACAACTTCTTGTTACTAAATTATCTAGAGATTTGATGCTTTTATCGTTCAATCAAGCCAAAACTTCCGAATGGTAGGATAAAAGAATATTTTATGATAACTGTTGTTCTATAATAAAAAATATAAATATTTTATACATCACAACTCATGAAACATTTGTCAACAACAACCCACAACTTGTTTGTGATGCCAAATGCTAAGAAAACACTCTTGTTTCAGATGATTACATAATATAGTATGATGTAGAACTAAGAAACACCCCTCAGATAAACTTCACTCACTATATTCTTTTTTGTTGGTCGTTCATTTAGTACAAATTGATGTTGAGAAGGACTTGTCACTTACAAACCTATTCTTGACTAAAATGTGCACCCAAGCTGGTAAAATTACTTTGATTTTACCACTACACACTTTGTAGAACTGTAACATTGTTTCCCAAAACCCTGAGTTTCCATTTATGGCTTCTCTGCAAGGTACATGCCTCCCCAGATTCCAGCTTGCATCTTTATATTGACACATTTTTTTGTACTCAAGCTGGAAAACTATGCTCAAAATGCTCATGTATTTTGGGGGTAATACATTTGATTGTACTAAGGTTAAATCTCCGCCATGCCTTCCAATATATTCAAATCATGCAATTAAGAGAATTGGGAGTTCATATTTCCTTTACAATAATATGAAGCTTAGAAGATGATAACTTGATGAAGTTTATATTTCTGGTATGAAGCAACTTTGAGAATGAGGTAATTATTGCCAAGACCCACAAAAATGACCTCTTGTAGATGAACTGTAATTTTACCATTTTCTTCCTCTACCTCCAAGAAGAACATATATTGCCTTTTAGCCTCTTAAACAATTACCATTACTGAATTATCACAGAACTAGAGAGTTGGCTCTGAAATTGATGAGTGGAGCGACTTGTCAAATCTGGTCCTACAAAACAAGCTTGGAAATATTTCAAACTAATGTTTCATTAGCTGAATCATGTAAAAGAATCACTGGCGCTATTTGTATAGATCATGGCCATAGTTTGCAGGGAATTCTCCCTTTAAATTTTGATTCCTTTTTGGCATGTTTAGTATTCATACCCACAAAAAAAAATAACATTGTGCAATTAGGTCGAGTACTTTTAGCATAGGTACAACCTTGCATCAACAATGGATCTCTTGGGATATTGATCGTGCAACCACAATTCCTGAGAATTCCCTAAATATTTTGACACAAAAAAAGTCTGCATTATAGAGGTGTGAAAAGAGAAGTTTAATATGTCTTTTCCAGAGTTCATAACAGAGGTATGTTGCAGACTTGAAGAAGTTTAAAGACGACAGTCAAAGGCTTACAGATTGTCTTTGTTTTTATGGTGTTTCCTATTTGTCTCTTAGCTACGTGACATGTAAGAAAAGCTATTGTCATAGCTATGGGATCCATGTCAAACTTAGTAATGACTGGAATCACCACCTTTGGCCCATTTGCAGGGGTAGAAGAGTTTTCATGTGAAGAAACATCTAAATGAGTTCTAGATTCCACATCAAACTAAACAGGATTTTAAGTCATCGACTTGGTACCAACAACATGAAAATAAGAGTCTTTGTGTGAAGAACATTCTCCACTTTATGTAAACGAATTTATTTCAAAGAAATCAAAACTGCTAAAGGATGCATTGAAACACCTACCAATACATGTTACTATAATGAATATGCCTAGAAACAAGGCACAACTTGCTTTAGATGTGTCCTTTCGAACCAAATTGGGTGTTTCCTATTTGTCTCTTAGCTACGTGACATGTAAGAGAAGCTATTGTCATAGCTATGGGATCCATGTCAAATTTAGTAATGACTGGAATCACCACCTTTGGCCCGTTTGCTATGCTTTTTGCTTAATATATGTATTGCACTTGATGCCAGTTCCAAATATTCACCCTTACATTGTATACACATGAGCAAACTTTGCATATTTTCTCTCATGTAGTTTTTAGTAAATTAACTCAAAGAATTCAAATTGATCTAATTCAAGCCCTTGTATGAGT
This sequence comes from Pseudotsuga menziesii, assembly GCA_001517045.1. NCBI lineage: Eukaryota > Viridiplantae > Streptophyta > Pinopsida > Pinales > Pinaceae > Pseudotsuga > Pseudotsuga menziesii. Next base: position 65,075 of record LPNX010175895.1, on the reverse strand, counting down.
TTGAGTTGACCCTCGCCAGATTTTGAAGTTGTATCTGAGTTTTAAAATATTGATGTAATTTTCATAGTTAGTGGTAATGTGTGATTCTTTCTTCCAATAACACCATTTTGTTATGTTGTATATGGAATCGTATCCTACATCTGAATGCCCTATGTAGTGTAGTAAGTTGTAAATTTTTTGTTAACATATTTTCCTCCATTCTTTGTTCTTAACTTCTAAAGTAGATTTAGAGATTGTTTTTCAACAAGGGCATTGCAGGACACAAACATATCAAACAATTCGCTCTTATGTTTTTAGAAATAAATTCAAGCGCGCTTGGAGAAATCATCGATGGAGGTTAAGATGTACTTGAACCTAGAGAAAGAAGCATAAGGAAGCGAACCAAACCACACATGACAAAAATCACTATGAACAAGCTTCAAGGGGGTTGACGCATGCCAATGGCATGTTTGACAAATCTATCTTGTTGATGTTTTATGAGAACCAAGTTGGAAGAAATGCCATCTATTTATGAAACAAGAGAAAGACTAGGCAAATGCCAGCTAATAATTTCTCTCCTCCTGGGTTCTATGCGAGCCTGCTCTGAACTGTCCCAAAGAAATATAGAGAGCATATGTCCTATGGTGATGTGGGCAAGGAGGATAGAGAATGAGCTCGTCTATCAACTCCATGAAATGCTCAATGCAGAGAAGCATCTTAGGATGTAATCTGCTTGACATGTTCATCTAAGTTATTTATATGAATTATCGATAGATGTCATCTGCAATGATCTTGTTCAACTCTTGCCTAGTACGTGAGAGGCGACTTGATGCATGAAGGGAGTCTTTGAACAAATGAATTTGGTCCATCAAAATACCTAGAGCAAGAGCAAGTATGGCCAGGGGGCTTGATAAAGCAATGGAATCCAGTGAATAGTAGGCCAGATGGATACCGGACTCACCCCATTGCTAAGACAGAGAAATTCCTAACCCAATGAAGAAATAAACAAGGTGGAACACAATCTCAAGTTGGATAATCTAGGCCCTTAGCAAGGATTATTTGGCAAAGGATTGTTTGTTTGCATAAGATGGCTTCAAAAGTAAAACCTATCTGTCTAGATGGAAAGAGCTCCAAAAAAAAAAATAGTTTAGAAAAGCCAACATTGAAAACAGATTCTAGATGTTAAAGTATGGCCAGGGGGCTTGATAAAGCCATGGACTCCAGTGAATAGTAGGCCATATGGATACCAGACTCACCCCTTTGCTGAGACAGAGAAATTCCTAACCCAATGAAGAAATAAATAGGGTGGAACAGTCTCAAGTTGGATAATCTGGGCCCTTGGCTAGGATGATGTGGGGACAGGTTGTTTGTTTGCATAAGATGGCTTCAAAAGTAAAACCTAAATGTCTAGATGGAAAGAGCTAAAAAAAAATAGATAGTTTAGAAAAACCAACATTGAAAACAGATTCTAGATGTCAAAGCTATGCTCTAAAGGCATAAAATGTAACCAAGGAGCCATGTGGCAGTTGAGGTTGATCCGCATGGTGATAGGGAAAGAACTAAACTAAAAGTAGACGCTTCAGAAAACAACATTGAAAACAGTCTCCGGATGTCAAAGTTATGCCCTTTTGAAGAAGCCCATAAAAGGTAACCAAGGTCAACGTTATGCCCAGATTGAAATGATAAACGTGGGGCCATTGGACACAGGAAGAACTTGCTACTGTTGGTATATTGTTTTAGTATTGGGTTCTGGAGAAGTGGGTAGCACCCTTACCTTCAAGTTCATCTCCTGTGTCTTTCTTGTGCCTTTCTTGGCAATCCTATTGTATACTACTTCGTCAATTGCTGCAAGTGGGGCGATCTTCTGCCCCCTTGAACTACCTTTGTTCAAGGCTTGAACTAAGTCTCAGTTTCCTGTTGAGAACAAATCTCTTCATTCTTGTTCCCAAACTCCAAGATTTTTACATACAACATATCTACATGCCTTTGTGTAATCAACAGGGTATTTTTGTTGTTGATATTTTAGACGGTCACTATTTCCTCTCTATGCACCATGAAATCCTTGCCCATGTTGAAGTGATAAGTGTTAGGCGATTGGACAAAGCAAAAACTTGCTGGCGGTGGTGTATTGCTAGCAGTTGCTTGAGACTCTACTTCAACGCATCCAGGACCTATATTAAAGCAGACATCACTATATTAGATAGCCTCTTGGCTGTTTGAACAGGGGTTGTATGCCACAAATAGGTTGCTAATAAAGGGAAACATGTTTGGAAACATCCTAAATACCTGTAAATTTGGAAGTTTGGGAACCTGATTAGTTAGGGATTTAATATGATTGCCTGCTAAATAGTAAATACAATTGATTTACAATAAATAGATACAAGTTCACTCATCAGTTATTCAGATTTCTGCAACCACCTGTAGGATGTCTCTAAAATAAAATAGACTATTGACTATATGTATCTAACTAAAACAACGAGCATTGATACACTATCTACATTCAAAGTTCAAATTCTGTATAGCCAATGTCTGAAGAAGCAGGGCTTAGGTATGGTATGGGCATGTTCAGCCTCAATATACGGCTCATGATATAGGTCTGTGAAAGTCCCTTTATGAAAAATCAGTGAAATCGACCCTGTGTCAAGTTTACAGGGATAGAGTATATAGGGAAAATAAGCCGAACAAAATATTGTTGCAGAAGATTGAGAAAATACCTAGAACGTTCGTCCTGACCAGAATGCAACACAACCTAATCTGAATCTGTGAAAGCCTTTTTATGAAAAATCAGTAAAATCGAGCCTCAGAAGATGCAGGTGGATACCCACGCGTCGCTATGAGGTGATGTTTTCCAACCCATGACTGAAATTCCCGACCTGATCGAGCAATATGAAGTGAAGTTTTCCAACCCGTGACTGAAATTCCCTGCCTGATCGAGCAATTTCTCTTGCCGGCAAATGAGCAAAAAAGATGATTTCAATGTCATTGGCCGTATAGCCACTAAAATTTCAAGTTTTCAAAAGATATTTGTCAAATTGGGGGAAATTAAGTTTAAGGATTTTTTTTTTAATTTATAGGTATCCTTAGAATGAGTTATGAGTGATTTAATTTACCATTTTTATAGAAAATTGTTGTGTTGTTTTGAAAAAAAATATTATAAAATTAATTAATTATTATTTTTTGAAACTATGGAAGTTATTTTAAATGGTCATGTTATTTTTGTGACCATTCGTTGAACTTATGCAAATATTTACATAGTGGATAACCAAAAAAATTTAGTCGCTTTGCTAGGGTTTCAGCTCGCACGTTAGGGTTCTCAGTTTCACCTATTCTGTAGACGTCATGGCTGCCATTGATGGAGGTTCCCAACCGCCCTCCTCCTCAGTGCTCCCTCCTAAAATAAAATCTTTCATGCGCCTGGTTTGCATGGTAGATTGTGAAGCAATTGTTGTAGTAGCATTTGGATCCTTCATTCAAGTTGAATCCTTGAATCATGACACAAGTGGAATCCAACAAAGCGTTTGCTCCATATATCTATGGAATTTGATAATCTTCTTAGGCCAAGACTAGTGTGTCATTTCTATAGTAAGGAGGTAGGAAAAACTTGTTAGTAGGATGGACTACTTGAACTTGGTTTCAACAACTATTTAAGGAGTTGGGCGAATATGCAGTGGAGGACTTGGATTCTTCGAACCTGATGGAGGATTAAAACATGGAGCTTTAAGAGGGATTTCTATGCAACCTTTGGTGGACAATGGTTTGATGAAGGCTTTGAGATGAAGCTCACTAACATTGAAGACTAAGTGGAATATACAATGAAAAAAATGGCTGAACTGGTGGGCATGTACTTATACAAGCAAGTCATTCATGATATGAGTAGAAAGATGGAGATAGTGGCAAATATGACCAAGAAAGTTGGTGGATAGGTGATAGGTTGCACATAGCCAATTACAAGATCCTTAAAGGAATTTGAGCTACATGGGTTAGAATTGACATCGAGCCAACATGATAAGGGAAATGTGCATCAACCTTGGTATGCAATAACCAAGGAAGAGGTTGAATCCTCCTTGAGCTCACTTAGGAAAGACGACTAGAAGATGATCCAAAAATAAAAAGATTGTTGGATGAATGTAACTCTCTTAATGTATTTGAGTTAGAGGTGTGGTGATATTTCAGATACTTGGTGGGTCCTAAAGCACCTATAAGACAAGGCCTTGGAGAACTTAGTTGGGTTTTAGGAGTTGATTTGATAGCTTTGAGGAAGGGGTGTAGAACATTTTGTTCAAAAAGATTGTACATGAAAATTGAAATGTAAAAGGAAGTCATTGTCTTGAGCATGAAGAAGTGTATTCTCATATGTTGGATGTGATGGTTGGATTAACTATTCATTCAATTCAAGGCATGGGAGAAATATAGTACAAAATCATGTCAGGGTAGATCAAAATACTGATGCAGTGGTAGGTTTGGAAAATTACAACACTTGGATAGCTTGACAACCTTTTCTTGGTGAAGGTTTGGTTACAACAACAATAGTAGCACGAGTATCCAGAAAGTAGTGTATTGTACAATTGGGAAAGGAATTTTAGTTCAAAATAAGTTTGAGTAGTGTGCAATTTCATATTGATGCTGGTAGTGGCATTTCCAATTCATTGAAAGAGTTGACTACGAATGAATGTGACAGTCTTAGAAGCAAACTTTAAAGGACAATAGAATTCTTGGATATGTTTTTGAGAATGGTAGCAAGTTTAAGTGGGGGAAGAAGTAAGGTCCTTACCTTGGAGCCGACAATTGGTGCCTATAAATTTCTATTGAGATGGTCATTGGAAAGCTTCAATTGGTTATGGAAGCTGGTTGCAAGGTTGAATGAACATGTTTTTGTAAGTCTTGTCTGGTGGCAAGTCATGCCTAAATGTCAGATATATTGGCAAAGCAATTTGGATAAGATGTAAGCAAGACAAGGGTTTTCATTTGGGGGTTGTTATAGAGGTTGTAAAATGACTTGAACGATGGACATTTCTTGGTTTATAGATGCACGAATGTAAGAAATTCAATATCGTTTCAATCTTCCATGGTAGACACGTTTGAGTCATACCTCATTAGTAGGGTTCTTAGTACCTTTTGAATTATTTTCCTTGACTTGTTGGTGTAACATCTTAGTCTATGTAACATATTAGTCTAAAACTAGAAGTGCCTAAGAAATTAGGCATGCATTGCACATTGGATGGATGGATACCCAACATGATGCGTAACACAAGGAAGTGTAAGGAATGCATTGGACAACATTCAAGAAATATAGTTGGACTATAGGATGTATGAGATGGTTGGGATGCATTCAGTATGAGTGTATGATCCATTGGACATGCGGGCCCAAAGGATCAAAGACTTGGTAGGTGAATGGATGGATTGCATGTCAGATCCACTTTGGACATGGAGTGGATTGCAATGCACCTTAGAAAAAGGAAATAGAAATGCATCATCCATTATATAAAGAGGACAACCCATTGTGTAAAGTGATTTAAGAAGTTTTAAGAAGAGTCATTCATGCAATGGTGGAGAAGGATTTATGTGACTGTGCTTTGTCTAGGGTTGGCAAAATATGCTACTTGAACAATGGTTGAGCGAACTGTGGAAGAGTTAGGGTCTATAGGAGGAATATCTACATATGCTTTAAGGGTTGGATTGACAAGTGTAATCATGGTCACATTGGTTATTTGTACATATGTAATAGAGTTGTAGGTAGTTGGTTGGACTTTCTTATTGTATCTATGTAACATTATTCATATTAATAAATGAAGGCATCAATCTTGGGTGCCACCCATACATCTATGTTGTGGACTCTTTATGACTTGTCAGATGTTTGTTGTTCCTTGACTTGTATTGACTCGACTAAGCATTTTTATTATTGGCTAAGCATAATGGATATGGGATACTTTAAGACAATAGTTAGACATGTGAGTATTGTGAACTTGGTTGTATTGAACTTAGTTGTGGATCTAGCCAATTCTAACTTAAGGCATAACTATGAGAAAACCTTAATGAAAATGTGTAGTATGATGGTAATAGTTGCAAGTTAGGCTTCTAACCTAAGGCATAGCTATGAGAAAACCTTAATGAAAATGTGTAGTATGGTGGTAATAGTTGCAAGTTAGCCTTGCCTCTGTAATCGAAGCAAGGTAGTATTTTATGACCCGATGCATCAAAAGTAAAAAAAATCAGACATATCTATATTAAATCCATGGTGGTAATAGTTGCAAGTTAGCCTTGCCTCTGTAATCGAAGCAAGGTAGTATTTTATGACCCGATGCATCAAAAGTAAAAAAAATCAACATATCTATATTAAATCCATAACATAAGCTAAAAAAGCAAATCATCCAAAAGAATGCTACGAAGAGAAATCATCTCTTACTTAACACTCTAACCCTAGTAAATGAATGAAATTTGGAATAAATCTTGGAATCCTATACTAACTAGTATAGTATATAGGATATGATTCATGAACACAAATAAAAGGCGACGTGTTTCTAGCCTACTACCAAATATCCGTCATCCCAGTCCTGTGGTGGTCAAAATAGAAATTTTTGGTACTAGGTTAAACCCTGGTCGCAACTTATAGACCCATTGGACCAGGTTAGGTTTGAATCTGGTAAATGTTGCTCAATGCATTGTAAATTACAACTTGTAAGTTGTAACCCAAATAACAACACCATTAGTTTTTCTTATGGAGCCTTGAAAGTGGAGGGTTATCAAATCAATTCACCATCCATAGATATGACTCATATGAGCATTTAATTTGAAGTCATATACTAAAATACTCAAGTGACTTATAAGTTGTGAGATCACATGAGTTGGTGAACAAGAAGATGCCAGATGGAAAACTTAGTTGGAAGGTTGGAATCCTCTTAGGCCAAGATTTAATGAAGTTGGTGAATCAGTAATCAATGCCAATGCCATTAAATTATTTGAAAGTTAACATCAAATCCCGAGTCATAGTACTGACTCACCGAGTTGAACTTGGCACTGGGCATCCCAGTGGCCCACTGTGGTCCATGCCCATTGGGACCGAGATCCTCATCCATGATCTGACTATTAGAGGGAACTTGGGTAGACTCTGAGTCCTGACTCTCCCACATTCTACTGAATCACTGATAACCCCTAGAAGGGAAAATTTTGTAGCTTCCCTTCTATTGCAAATTTACCCAGGCTTACTCAATTTCATTATTGATGGGCTGGAAATGAAACTGATTTTTTTTTGCATGGTAAAATTCTTTGTGGCATTCTATGAAGGCTAAAATGGCCTTTGAAGGGATCTGAAGGCTTCAAATTTGAAGCATGCTTGGGGTTTTTTACGTATCCCATTATCTAGGGTTAATTCAATAACTACTTCTTATTAATTTGTAATTAATTAATGAAATGAACCTTAAATTTCTCTCACGAATTACTCTCGATCAAGATGAATGGTTTTAGGTGTTAATTTGTAACAAACATCTGTGAGTTTTCAAAAGGATCTTTCTCACAAATGTTGGAACCATATTCTCAGTGTTCTTGGGTTTATTATGAGTCACATTAAATGTGTGCATGAAAATTTTAAGACTTTTTTGAATTTGTGGCTGGTATTTTAGCCAATTGTGAGCTGGTATGAGACATCCTTTATAGATCTTTTCAACCTGAAATCTACCTGTTTACACCAAAATTTCGTTGTTTCATTTTAATATATGATGCTTGCATCCTATTCAAATGTGAGTCCAATGTCATAACCAACATTTAAATTAAATTTTAATGTCACCATTTGTGATGAAATATTGGATGCTCAATCAAGAAATTTGGAGTCCTAATTTGAAATGAAAGAGTTAAATAATGCACACAATATTATGTTTGTTGAAGTTGACATGGGTGATCAGGACTTAAAATGGTGGAAGGTTCATCTATTGCATCAATCCAATTCAATTTTTCCTCCCATACAAACATAGGTGTGATTCAATAAAGTGATGAAAGGAAGGCTATACCCGATGGGATACAAAGAAGAATTCATGACACAATGGCTCCACTAATAGCTTCAACTTCTTGGAAATCAAGCTAGAAATATAAGATCAAAATGAGAATGAGACTCCAAGTCTTAAATTCCTTGTTAACTCGCCAATAATCAGAAGAATTGAAGTTGTTTAATGTTATTTCAATGGAACTTGGTTTTCGAATTTCACTCAATATTGATGCCAAGATACAAAAGGAACTTCCAAACAAACTAGTGAATTTCTCCAACTCACCTTTGAATGCATAATTCTTTTGCTTCTCTACAACATAATTCTATCAGACCAATTGGAGAAAAAAAAATAGAAAAAAAATAGGAAGTATTGTTGGTAACATAGAACACATGGTCATAGTGATGACGAGTTTTTTTGTTCAAAAGGCCCACAAAGGTAATGGTCTAGTATGATCGAAATTTGATGATAAGATTAAAGTGCAAAACCTACCCATTTAGGATTCAATTTACATATTTGTAGCGGATTCAATTTACATATTTGTAGCGAGGATAAGTTTAAAACTAAAATAAATGTTTATATATTAGATGAAAGCAATAATCTCACTAGGTTATATTATATAAATTATAATGAAAGGAAAAAATGCTAAATATTTTATGGTTATGATTTTTTGTTTTTTTAATCAAAATCTTGTCACAAAAGGTTTATTTAAAGCGTAATTTCTGATTATTATAATTGTTATTTTTAATGTAAAAATGGATAGCAAGATTAAATATCTCTAGTGCATCTAATTTTGCAATGTTAATAATTCAGTCAAAAATAATGTTGGATTTTAGACCCGATTTTTTGTTTTGATTTTTTTGTTGATTTCTCTTTTTGTTAATTTCAAAAACCAAAAATTCCAATTCGTAAAACATTTAGATTACAATTAATGAAAAATTCTAAACCACCCAATACATCAAGGGTTGTGTATCAATACAACAAAGCAAGCCATTAAAGCCCATTTTAACATTGAATTTTAGTGTTTTTTTCTTTCAATTTGCCACAATTGCTTGATGCTAAAGTCAACGTTAACTAACATTTCAAAATAGCACTAGGTTTAACTTTCTTTTTACCACCAAGTTCAACACTAGGTTTAACTTCCCTTTTAGCACAAGGTTTAGATTCCTTTCCAGTGTCGGGTTTATCTTCCTTTTTAGCACCGTGTTTAGCTTGCTTTCTAGTGTTGGGTTTAGCTTCCTTTTTAGCATCAGGTTTAGCTTCATTTATCTCTAGGTTTAGCGACAATTGTTTGTATATTAAAATTTATGGAAATAAAAACATAAAATAGTAAAAAAAAATAAAAAGAGGTAAATGAATGTTGGGATTTGAACCTAGATCACTTGCCAAAAGACAAGAGCTCTACTTGGGATACATTCCCACATAAAACTACCATTAAAAGTGCAAATATGAATTGGAACTAGACTAATCTAGTGCAAATTAGAATAAATAAGACACTGAATAGAAAAATGGTAAAAATGAAAATATTAATGGAATATATTAAGTGAATGTTGGGGTTTGAACCTAAAACACTTTCCAAAAGGAAAGAACTCTACTTAAGCTACATTACCACAAATATCTATCATTAAAAAAACAGATTTGAATTGAAACTAGGCTAATCTACACATGCAAACACATGAATAATGCATGTCTCAAATAAATATCAACATTACATATAAAGGAAAATTTGAGTTATAAGAGATTTTTGGGTGCCAGGATTTGAATCTAGATCTCCTCATAGGAATGCAAGGCTCTTCCTTAGGTGACTTCCATGAACTAGATCTGTGCATTAAGCATAACCCAAAAATGCCATTTTTTTCTTCTTTCTCCATTAAACTTGCAACAATAAAATGATAATAAACATTAACAAATTAATAAAAGAAAACAAATTAAAAGAGATGAGTTGAACTTTATAACATAGGAATTTCAACATCTTGAGAAATTTATATGGATGGGTAATTTCAAATGTTGCCCTTATTTTGAAATGTCAATATAAATTATGCCCTTCTTAATTAGAAGGATAAAATTCAAATTAAATTTTTTTTTTGAAAAGCAATTTTAATTTTACACTTCTAAAAAGGACTAGAACCCTTTGGAAGGGTTTAATTTCACATTGATGGAAACTAGGTATGTGATGGTAAGTTCCTAAAATCTAGGAAAATAACTCAAGTACTCCCTAATGAAAAATTAAGAAAATCCAAAATAAAAATTGTTTAGTCTTCTTAAAAAATATCATATGAAAGACAAATATATAAAATAAACAAAAATAAATAAAATATAAAAATTTAACCAAATAAAAATGCAAAAACAAAAAAAATGAAACCACAAAAACAGAAAAAAAAAACCTTTTCCCCAATATGCCGACCCGACTGCCTTGATCCTTCCAGGAGGGTCTCGATGCAAGGATGATCAACCGGTCTCCGAAGAGAGGAGGAAGATACTAATAGATCTGTGGATTTTCTCAGGTCAGATCGTAGGTGTAGCATTTGAAGAATGCTCAAATTAGAACTGCGATCCAATATCATAGCTTGAGGAGAACACCAAATCATTGATGACTGAGGAATGGCATTTCAAAATCTATCTAAGAAAAAGAATCGTTCGTCTCAGCACTTGCAAATCATTGGTATCTCTGGATATTGAATCGATCTGTGGAACTTATCCAGATTACGGTTGAAGTTACACGTAATAGCCTTGGTGGTGCGATGTAGCCAGAGTTCTGTTGATTAGGGATTTGTTTGAAGGCCTTTGTTCCAGAACAAAGTGTGCATTTATAAACCTGGGTATTTTCATACAAAAGATTCAGGAATCTGAGGTTGTGCCATCAAATTCCTTTCAATATAAATTCTAGTAATGCTTGATGAATTCCTGTAATACTTAATGGTTTCCTGTAAGTTAGATAAATTCTCTGAATTTGCAGTTTTCTATCAATTAGTTGTTTGAGGATGCAAGTGTGCTCCAGATTTGGGGTTATACTAAGTTGTAATCCAAGTTTACCCTTAATCCTCTTATAGGTAGTATTTAAACATGTAGACATTTTCCTGCCATTGATGAGGGGTAGCAACCCGAAGTAGTGTGAACTAAAAGCATTCTATTTCAAAGGGCAATTGTACTAGGTAGCTATTATATCTATCCAATTTTATCCCTTGATCCTCTTATGGGTAGTATCCAAACACATAGACGTTGTCTAGCCATTAATGAGGGGTAGCATCCTAAAATAGTGCGGATTAGAGGTCCAATCTATTTCAGTAGAGAACTACACCAGGTGGTTGCTACTTCGATGAGGAGCCTATATAATAGTTGTCACTTCAAAGGTATCTTTGTTTTATTAAACATTATGAAATCATATCCCTTATTCCTTATCCTCAACCAATATTACCTCTAAACCTATGCATGGAAAGATAATTACTAAGACAATTTATAGCCCCATTCTCGATGCATTAGCCCTAAAAGATTACTTTCGTGCATAATAGTAAATATCCTGGATTTAGTTTGTGTAACATGGTTAAGGAACCAAGACCCATAATCTATGCTAAAAACATTGTAATGGCACCTATATCCCGCTTGAAAGCAAAAGATTCCATTTACAAGACACGTGAGGTGATATAGAACCATGTGCATGTCCACTAGACATAAAGATGAATATTTTAGGGCTTACATCCTCGTTGTTTATTCCTAAACATTACAAAAGGCCCTAAGAACCATCCATGTCATTTGAAATTTTCTAACAACAATAATATGATCCATGTAGGACAATTATTCACTCTACTTGGGTTGTGTTGTGGTTTTTTATTATGTGCATGTTCCATGAATGATAAAATCCTATTTTAGGCCCCAATACATTGTTTTCCTTTTTGAACCATGTTCGTGACCCTAAAAACTATCCTTGACGTACACAACCATTTAGTGGCACCCGTATGAAACCTGTAGGTCAAAGATTCTCTTTACAAGTCCTAAGGTAGTTTTGAGGTGTGTGCATGGTCCATGAGCCATAAATCCCTTTTTAGGACAATTCTTCCTTATACAATGGTAGGGCCTCAATAACAATCCTTAGTGCAATGGCACCTATCTAATACATGTAGGCCAAATACTCCCTTTATAGTGCCGGTATGGTCATTTCAAATAATGTGCATGGTCCACGAGCACTAAAAACCTCTTTTAGAAAATCCCGGTCCATAAAATTTCTATATGACTCATTGGCCTTCTGTGGGGACTTGGGTCACCAAATGAACAAGCTCTCCCATGGGAATATTTGGCATGGGATCATTATATGGTTCTCAGGTAATCCTTGTTGGCATGTATGATGTCTATTGCTTATGAGTCAACATTGCCATTTTTTACTCCCCTTACTTCCCCTATGTACTCGTATCATTTATGCTACCCTACGAGGATTCACCAAACTCAAGTTCCTTGTGCTTTTGCTTGATGATGTCTCTTCTATTACAATTTTAAGCCCATGATAGTTTTGATATTTTTCCATTGTATGCCGCATGGTTTATAGGTGTTCCTCTCCTTAGTTGGCCTCAACATAAAATTTTAGTTCCATTTTCTATTGTTATTTTGATTGGAATTCACTTGTAATAGAAAAATTGAGGAGTCAAGGGGAAAGATCAAGCAATACATGGCATTATTGAGTGTTGGAAAAGGGGACACGATATTCACAACAAATGTGTGTGGAACGACTAGTATCTGACCCACTTTCATTATTGCCAATGTCATAGGTATAATGATTACTATGATGATGAATTGTTCTTGTCTTTTTCATTATCATGATCACCATTCCTCTTGTCATCATTGTCATCATCTTAAACTATATTATTGTCATCGTTTTCGTTGTCATCATTCTCATGATCATCATTGTCATCATCATTGTCGCCATCATTGTTATCATCATTAATTCCATCTTCAACAACACTCCACTTGATCATATGATTTTTCACAATGAATTTTAACGAACAAAGCATTTAATCAAAGGGGAAAATACCACTTTATTCTTTTCCAAACTGGTATCACACTATCCAAGTTGATGGTTTGTCTCTATTCAAAAATATCTCATGATGATCATCATGTTGATTTTTTTGTAAGCAACATTGATAGCCATTCTCTAGGAGAATGGAGGCACCTGGTCAGTTACCAGGAAACTGAACCAGTCTGGGACTGACAGACTCATCCTGGTGCTGAGGGCCATTCTTTGAATGGAGGCACCTGGTCAGTTACCAGGAATTTAACCCAGTCCGGGACTAGGGGACTCATCCTGGGGTTGAGGGCCATTCTTTGAATGGAGGCACCTGGTCAGTTACCAAGAATTTGACCTAGTTTGGGACTGGGGGACTTAGCCTGGGGCTGAGGGCCATTCTCTGGGAGAATGGACGCACCTGGTTAGTTACTAGGAATTTGACCTAGTCTAGGATTGGGGGTATTAGCTTAGAGATGAGTGCCATTCACTGAGTGGAGGCACCTGGTCAGTTACCAGTGTTGATTTTTCCTTAGCAACATTGATAGCTATTCTCTTAGGATAATGGGGACATCTGGTCAAGGACTAGGATGTGGAACCAGTCTAGCAATGGGGGTCTCAACCTGTAGTTGAGTATCCATTCTGTTGAATGGAGACATCTTCTTAGGGACCAGGTTGTGGAACCAGTCCAGTACTGGGGGATTTAGCCTAGAGTTGTGTGACCATTTTGTTGAATGAAGACATCTGGTTAGGGACCAAGATGTGGAACTAGTCCAGCATCGGGGGACTCATCCTAGAGCTAAGTGGCCATTATTTGAATGGAGGCACCTATTCAGTTAACAGGAAGATGACCCGGTCTAGCACTGGGGGACTCAGCTTAAGACTAAGGGCCATTCTTCGGGAGAATGGAGGTGCTTGGTTTTTTACCAAGTGTTTGACCTTGGGTCAAATTATGCAGCTTATGGCTGATGCACCTGGTCTGTTACAATGATATCACAATAAGCCCTAGACTGAGTCTGGGCATGTGAGACACTTTGACCCTCGATCTGTGGGCTTTGTGATCTTCTCCAAGGCTTAGCTACCCTTTGTTAAGACACCTAGTACCGGATCTTGGTGTCACATAGAGTGTGAGATAAAAGCATTAGTAATTCTCTCTGTTTATGATGATGTACTTTGAGTGGGGATGAAGAACCACCTTGACCACTTGTTTTGACCACAGGGCACTTGAAGAAGGCTAAAGTAAAAGTCAAAAATACATAAGGACCCTTAGTACCACTAAGGAGTCAAAGTGAAAGTGCAAAAAGACCTTTAGTACCACTAAAGGTAAAAGTCAAAAAGATAAAAGAATAAAAGAATATTATTTTGTTGTTTTAATTTTCGGTCCACTTATAGGTGATTCAAAGGATATAAAGAAGATCAATCCATTTATTTTTGTTACACACACTTGGTCATGATGTTACAGCTACTCAAGGAAGATTTTTTCTCACATTGTGGAGAAGGACATCTTTTGTGGTTATGCACTAGCATGGAGGATTCTAGCTAGGGAACCCATTATTTTATAGTCTAGTCCTAAAATAGGGTTTCACCATTGATGAACAACAACAAATCCTTCTCTCTCTTCATGAGATAGGGTTTCTTCTAAACCCTCACATCACCTTCAAAATTCTCACGGGTAGCCTTCTTCCCTCATGGGCAGTCTCGGTCTATTCACGAGTAGGCTAGATCTCCTCTCTAGGCACCTCCCTCTACCCTCTGTCACTCACACCAAGCCCTAGCAGGGCTTAGGCATGCTTCCAGCACCCTCGAGCAACTGCCAACACCCTTGGGCAGGTTGCTACCACCCTCGGTCATCCATAGTTTTCCTGCTACAGAATTTTAGCACGTAGTAGTGAGGCTCGGGCAAGGCAGACAGGGTCCGGTTAGGAAAAATAAAAACTTCAGGCAGGATGACAGAAATTCAGGCAGGGTAGACAGACCTCTGGGTAGGAAGACAAGGCTCAGAAAGAGGGCTTGGGAAGTAGATAGAGAGTTTCGTGCAGTAGCAGGCTGTTCAAGAAGGCTGGCAGGATCATGGGCAGGCTGACAGGATAACGGGCAGGCTAACTAGGATCACGGGCAGGTTGACAAGGATCACACAGGGATCTCGAGCAAGCTCAGTCTCAGTCTGGGCAGATTCAGGCAGGCAGAGTATATTTTGGGCAACCATTCTGGAAGTTTCAAGAAACTAGAAGATATAGGGCAGAAAGCCCTAATATGATTTTTGCATGAAATACATTTTCGTAGATTTTTTATTTGTGGTACAAACCCATTAGGGTTTGAGAATTATTGAGAAACTTAGTCATCTCATTTAAGAGATGAATTAGTAATGCTTTTGGGGGTTTTTGTCCTTTAAATGTTTCCCCGTGAAGAACTACTTTGTTCAATTTGTTTGATGTTGTTGATGTTTCTACTGCACTTGTCTTTTGTTATCTTACAGTCTGCAAAATTTTAAGAATTCATGCTAATGCTAAAATTCAACAACCAGGAATTTAACCTAGTTTGGGACTAGGATCCAAGCCTGGGGCCGAGGGAAATTCTCCCGGACAATGGAGGAACTTGGTCAGTTACCAAGTATTTGACATTGAGTCATTTGATGCAGCCTGGGGATGAGGCACCTGGTCAGTTACCAGGTCATCACCGTAAGCCCTTGACCGGGTTTGGGCAAGTGATGTACTCCTCTCCTTGATCTATAGGCTATGAGACCTTCTCCAGGGACTATATACCCCTAGTTGAAAAACCTAGCACCCGATCTTGGTGGCACAAGGAGATCAAGATAAAGCATTTAGTAATTCTCCTTATTTATAAAGATGTACATTGAGTGGGCATGAAAGAACCACATGGACCCTTGAGACAAATTGTTATGACCACAAAATCACTTGGAGGACCATTTAACCCTATCCTTGGTTAATGAGACCATCAAGATAAGGACCAAGTGGCACAAGTCAAAACACCAAAAAGACCTTTGTACCACAAAAGATTAAAGTCAAAGGGTCAAAGATGAAAAATAAGTTAAACCCTAGTGTAAACTTCTAATTATGTGGAACTAACTTAAATGTTGATAGACTATAAATAAAGGACATTTGCAATTCATCTCATAGACACAATACTTCAACACTTGACTGCTCCTCTACTCGCTGCCTGAGGTTGACAGAGATAATTTTGGTGGCTAGTGTTTTTTTTCTTTCTTCAACAGTGGCAACATTTATGCTTGCTTGGTTTTCTCTTGTCACACTACAGTCACTATGGTGGTTATACGTAGCAGCCATAATAACCCTCAACGGTGGTCTAGGGCTACAACAGCTCTCAGTGTGAAGCCGGTTGGCAGTCAACAAGCTCACGACAACACTAAAACTCTTTCCTTCTTCTCGTTGGTACATTCCATGAGACCCTAACCAAACTAGGGTCTGTTGCAACACCCTTGAGCCCTGCTAGGGCTGATCTACTGTGCACCCTAGCTCTTGTTGGGGATTCTATGGCTCACGGGTGACCTGCTAAGGTCATCCTCTATGCACCTAAGCCCTGTTAGGGCTGTCCCTTATACCCCTCGAGCTTTGTTAGGGCTCCAACAAGTGCACACAATAGTCATGGTGGTTTCTAGGGTTGCTCACAGCTCACAGTAGCATTAACAACAGACCATGGGGTGGCTGCTAGGGATGCTCACAGCCGACGGGAAGCAGCAACAATGTACAATAGGCGGCGGTGGTCTAGGGAAGCAACAACAACATACAACAGGGTTACATGGAGACTAGGGTTGAAGTAACACCCTCGGTGGTGACCTAATTAAGCAACAATACCCTCATTGGTGACCTAATTGAGAAGTAGCACCCTGCTAGTGGTCACGGGTAGCAACAACGGTTTGTTACAACCCTGCTAGTGGTCAGGTAGAAACAACAGTATGCTATAATCCTTGTTAATGGTCACAATTGGCAGCAGCAGCAGTTTGCAGGTCATTTACAACAACATCAACAAACTTAGTGGCCACAGGTAGCAACAATTCGGATCAATATTAGTTAATCCGAACTGATTGATTTAGATTCGGATCAATATTAGTTAATCCGAACTGATTGATTTAGATTCGGATCAATATTAGTTAATTAGCTAAGATTTGTAGAGAATGAATGCCAATTGCTTGAAGGAATGCTTGAAGCCTATGTGTGCCATCGTTGGCATACACAGGGAGCCTAGGCATGCCAACAAGCACACCGACCTGTGTGTGCCCTGTTGGCATACACACAGAGCCTGGGCATGCAACAAGCACACATTTTTGTTCCTTGTTGGCATACATAGGGAGCTTGAAAATTATCAGGGGAATCACCTTATCTATTATATTATAAATAGATTATTGAGTATGAGATAGGGGTCCAAGGAACCCTAATTTGCGTTCTTCTTATTTGATGTTGTCCAATCTTGTCCCTTTCATGGACATAAGTGGACTTGATTTATTTTTTGACGTTTCTAAGGTAATTTTATGAGATGCTTCATCAATTAATTGTTTACTTTTTGTTTCAACGGTCCCCTCTGGAACTTGGCTCTAAGGCTCAATGGTTTCCTATGGAAAATGGTGGTTTAATGTCCACCACAAATTGATGTCTAGGAGAAGCAACAAAGACTAATGTCTTCTACTAAATGGGTGGTTATGGATGACCACAAACCAATGGGTGCTCAGGTGGAACATGGCTTTGAATCTAGCTTTGGCTATAACTCTTGCTTTGGCTGGGTGGCTCTAGCAACTATCACAAGGTTCTGGCTATGGCTTTGGATCTGGTTCAAGATTGCTTTTTTTCGCCAGCATTTTTCTAGTTAATTATTAGTGTATTTTGTATTACTATTCACGTGAGTTGGATACCAAAGTCACACTGAATAGGTGAAGCAATCGGGGAGTCCAAAAGACACCTTAGAATATGAAACCAAGGGTCATAGTGATTGTATTTATTTGTACATATACTTTAATTAAAATCATCTCATGCTTATCTATCTCCCGCGTGT
>LPNX010175895.1:0-44937 GCA_001517045.1 Pseudotsuga menziesii | reverse complement strand
TGTTTGGGGATGTAAGTGCACCCTCTTCTAGTTGGTATACCCTTTCTTCACAAGATATGGCAAGATAAACCCACTGTCAACCAACACTCATACAGATCTGGAAATGATATGCGATGAGAAATTGGAATAATGTGCCCTCACAAAGAGAAACATGATTCCCGGTGCGTCTTCCTTTGAACTGGTAAAGCCCACTTCATACAAGAGCACCCTCTCAAGCTCACCACTGAAATGACTAATAAGGTAACTCAAACTCAGAACTGAAACTTAGAAAAATTTCAAATCCACGACAATGAAGATCATGAGAGAAATCTGAGATGATCTCTCCTCAACAAATGGCTAGGATAGGCTAATGAGTCGCTTAGACTATAGCCTACCTAAGCCTATACCCTTACATCCTAGCCTCGGCCCTCTATTATAGTAATCCTATACCATTCATTTATCCCATGGTCATGCCCAGAAATCTACCTAAGGCACTCATCTAGCCCTAATGTCATTTCTAAGACTAACACCTATCACCCTAAGCTTCTATCTCTCTAACACTAAGGCCTTAATATCCTTAAATCCTACCTAAACCTACCCCATACTGCCGCCCTTTATACACTGACTATAAAAACTTGTTGGCAGCACCAAACATTTGGAAAACCCACTATAATTTAACTTATAGTATACCTAGGCTTCCCTCCCATCATCCTAGCACCATTGCACTCAGATTGGGCAGGAACACTGAACATATTGGTTAGCTGAGAAATCCTCAAACCTAGGGACTAACAAGGTATTGTTATAAATCCAAGGCCCTTGTCACATTTCTTTTGGGACATGGCACTTTCTAGCGAATGGAAACAGAAAAAATCCTTTGGTAAGGGTTCTGGTTTGGACATAGTGCCAACCAAAGGCCCCCCAGGGTTCTCTATCGCAGCTACAGATTATAGCTTTAGGGGGAATCCGCCCTGTAAAATACCCTAGCAGGGTTTCGTCACTTTCTTCTATATAAGCATACACACAGTATCATGCTGATCAACTGGGTTTTCTATAGTAACATAGCTGTCAATTTTGTAATGACCATGTTGAATTCTAGAGAGTCATAAATGTAGAACAAAACATAAAGTAAATATCGATCCAGGGAGCATATTTTCCTTGTAAGCAATCTATAGCTGAAGTTGCTTATGTGAACACCATTAAACTCTATTATAAAAATAGGCCAAATAGATATTCTATCAAGATCAACATCTGTCCCCTCAGGGTTTGGTGAGGCTTCTACATTGCTCTCCTCAACCATTAGCACCAAGTGTCATGTCAAGTTGTCCGTCATCCGATTTTTCAACTCGGGTTGTTTTAGGAGCATACCTTGTAGTAATTACTGATATTTTTCTTGGATTCACACAAGACTGGTTTCATTTTGGCAAGTTGTTGCATCTCTCCACTTGCTATGCTATTATTTTATAGTTCCACTAAACAATAAATTTGATGAATTATGGTTAAGTCTTATTGATTGTTTAACATATTTTCATGCATAACAAGTTTGGAATAAAGAATATCAAAATAGTGTACATGAGCTAACATTTGCACTATACTTACAAGTCATCAATATGATCTAGGCTCTCCTTTTTGTCACATGTTCTCACAACTGGTCATTTGTAGACCGACCTGATCTTATGCTTATGACTATATTTGTTATTTCCCACCATATATGTAACATTTGAATTGCTTTTGGTATCTCAAAGTTTGTCCTCTTCCTCTTCCTCTTAAACCCTCTCTTTCTAAAGTGTTTGGATTCACCTCTTGACCTTCCTCAGTCTCTTCATTCTTGGTATATTATGAGGATCTTCCTCTTCCTATAAAGGATTCAAATTCACCTTTATTTCTTATTGAATTAACATTTCCTCGACTAGGTTTCTCTTCGTCATTTAAAGCATATGGATATGTTTATCTATTGCATGCAGCGGGACTAAGTCCAACTCATCCTGTAGTTGTAATCATATTCCATTGATGTATATAGCAGCAGGATGATTACAAAAGTCTTGCAGATATTTTCTTATCTACATCTTCAGAGACAATTGTACATATTCCAAAACAAACAATTTCCTTTGGCTCAAATTCTAGAACTGTTTGAACAACTTTTGCATACAATTTGAGTAAAAACTTGGCTTTAATATCCTTTTGAATCTTGGGAAAGAATCTGACCTTTTCTTTACCTTGCCTTCTTGGGGTATTTTAAAGGTTATCATATAATAAAGTAGCATGTGATTTCATCCTTACCACAACAAACTTTGCCCTTCTTGGATCATCTTCATGCATGTTCTCTATATCAAAGTACCTCTCTAATTCTTGCATCCAATCTATCAACATGTCAGGGTTTAGTTAATCCTTAAAGTCTGAAACCTTGGCCTTAACTTTAGTCTCTTCTTTTGAGATAACTTTTATCATTCTTTGAATGGAATCCAGTGCTCCAACTGGGGTTCTCACATTCTCTTGTTCATCTTCTGACTCATCTTGTTGGAATCTAGCCATAATAAATTATGTTCTTCAACATCAAATGGACTGCATTAAGGAGTGCGATTTCTCCCTATTTTTATCTTTTGTTCAAGCTGCAGCCTTTGCTGGTGTTGTTGTCTGAGACTATTTTGGAAATGATCCAAGTTATCCCCAAGAACAGCCTATGCAAATGTTGGATCTCCCTCCAGCAACTGGTTCATAATATGTGAATCATTTCAGATGTGCTGAGCTTGCAAAAGATCGTGGTCGTCTTGTGGATGACTGCCAAACATACATAGTATAAGTCTTACTATATGGTGCACACAGCTCAAGTGATATTGTCCATCATTTCCATCATAAGTCTGAAACAGAGTCCCAAAGAAACATTGTTTGGCTGTTAGTTAAAGCAGTATGTTTGTGAACTGTCATAATTTTTCAACCAAAATAGTAGTGATACCCCAAAGGGAAGATCTCAAGTAAAAAACATAATCTCTGGCAGTTAATAGCCAACTATTGCACTCTCTGCAAGTGCTGCCTGCTCATAGCCTGTCCTTTCTCTGGACTGCTGATGTTTGCATGCTTCTCATAAAATGCTTTGAGAGCATTCTTTCTCCTTTGAAGAAAAATCCACTTCCTGTGCCCCCGTTTTCACAACTAGGAAAGTTGCCAACTAAATAAAGGCCCCCATAGTCCCATGGCTCTGCAATTATTTTGCACTTAGAAAGCACTGGGTCCTTTGCAATGGACTTAACAATAGGAGAAGCATTAAGAGGAGCCCCATCAAGTTCACGACATAGAACACCTACACGGTCAAAACATAATCCATTGACATGATATCAAAATTCTCTGAAGCAGTATGTATGGGTGTCTAAGACCATAATATCCTCTGTTAAAAAATTAATCTGTGTGAAGTGATCATCACAGCTCCTCATCTTCATTCTTAGGCTTCAAGTTGCTTGAAGGCATATCATCTAAAACTCCAACAACTTGTGGCTCAAAACCCATGTCAATCATGCGATCTCCAACAATTGAAACAACTCTAATATCCAAATAATGAGCAAATAGTCTCCTCTTCTATTTGTTGTGCAAGTCCTCTTGTTGGAGCCATGACTACTGCATATGGTCCTTCAGCTTCATTTTCCTTTATCATAGGTAGCAGCCTTGATATGTAAGTTAACATGGGAAATACAAATGCTGTAGTCTTTCCAGATCCTTTTTTCCCATAGGTACCTGCACTCAACCAGTCATGCTACTGCTGCTTTGTGGACACCCATGTCAAATTGAGGGGTAACACCTGGTTCGCAAGATAAATTTCATTAGAAGTGGTGCAACAATCACTGTCTATGTTGTTTGTTAGGTCACATTTTTTCATTTCAGACAAAATAAAAGTTAAAACTGTTTTCAATAGTTATTGAACGACCAAACCTTTTGTGTCATTTCTGAGATTGACAAAAGCTAAGGGAGAACTTCCTCTTCCAGTTACACTAATATAATTCCATTTGGCATTGTCACTAGCCATTTTTTCCTCTTTACTTCCTTTCAAAGATACATCAATGCCTTTTGAATGAGCAAACCTGTTTTGTCATGGTTTGTATGGACCTGTCTAAGGTGAGTCCAACATCTGGTCAATTCAAGTTAATTTTAACTAAATCTTGCAACTATCTTTGCTCATGCATTAAGAACACTGTTCACTTCACGAGTCTCCCTGGGTGGCCATTGTGTTTATCATTGCTTTAATGGAAAATTGGTTAACAATTTTGTAAATTTTTTAGTTGGCTCTTATATATGTATAATGTTGGTCAACTCTCTCACGCAATTTTGGAATATTTTATATCCTTGGAAGTAACAAGATGAGAGTCCCGAAGATATTTGGTATACTTCCGTATTTATCATATCATATGAGAAATTAAGGAGATTGTTTACATTCTTCCCAGTCACTTTATTTTTGATATCTCTATCAGACCACCCATAAGCCTCTTATTCAGTAAGTATATGGAAAGCACTCTCCTGATAATGAACAAAATATAACTTCCATGGTTCAAATTTCCAAGGCATGATTGCTATTTCCTACAACAGTTTTTGGAAAATTTACAAGCCTCACATTTCTACTTTGGATAGACCTATATCAGTGGGAGTCAAAGCAAAGCAGGAGAGGGAAATGCCAATGTTCAAAAGCTTCCGGGAACGTTTTTTATATTATTATATTTTAATATATTTTGATGCATATATATTCTAGCGAAACATGCAAAATGTCAATTAGTTTCAGAAAACATGAGAAAATATCTTTAAGTACTAGATTAATGGTGATTATTAAAGTGTAACCATTTAGTACACATATAACATCAATCATCTGTCTGTTATAACAATGTTATTAAATGATCAACCGCAACGTCAACTTTTCATGTTTCAACAGACATTAACAAATTGTAATAGACAACATCAACCACAAAATGAAACAGAACATCATATTCATGACCAAAGAGTTGTACTATGCAGTCAATATTTCAAAGGTAGGTTCAAAGTTCAAGTTCAAACTTTACTGTTATATAATGTTTACAAAGTAGGCCATAATAAATACAAAGTACTTTTACATTCTAGGATGAAAATGAGGGAGAAGGAGGAATGGGTAAGAGTTGGAGAAGAGAACATTCAACATAGAAAATATACAAGTTTATGACACATGGAAATAAAAACAAGCAAGAATGGGCTTAGAGCCTATTTATTTAGATGTCCAATGGTGGTTGAATTTAACTATGATAGCCTTTAATCTCCCTTCCAAGCTTTCACAAATCTATTCCTCAACAGCTAGCAAGAAGCCCACACAAAAACCATTGTTGATTGATGTTCTTTCTATCGTTTCTCTAGATCAACGTAATATTTTGGAATGCTTCTGCCAATGTCACTTAATCTTGTAGCCTATTGCACATTGTGCACTGTCATGTTAGTATTTTTCTATTTTGGATAGTTTCTTAAAAGGTGTCATTCACCACATCCCCAATAATTCAAGGGACATTTAACTTACTCATTTGACCTTTTACTCATGAAACTGTAAGGATTATCCCCATTCTGATTTGTTGGATGATTTTTGTAATTGTTCAATCGATATGCTATATTCATGCTCCTAAAAGATGCTAGTTTGAAACCTTTCTTACGTTGGTTGAATATATCATGTTTCTTTTCCTTCCATGTTCTTGGAGTTAAAATTTTCTACTTGTACTTTTAATAGCTTAATATGGCTTTCTATAATGTTTCTTCAAGAGTCTTGGGGATGTCAACTTCAATTATGTCCTTATACGGCAATGGTAAACAACTCAAAAAACTTTGAATTTTTACCTTGTCATCCTAGATGTACGATACATACCACAATAATTCCAAGGGATTGTTGATGAGCTCTTCCATGGAAATTTGTCCTAATTTTATTTCATAGAACTCTTTTGTCTTTTTTTTCAAAGTAACTTTCAAACATGTACTATTTCTTGAAATCCTTCCACTCTATATTTTTCCATTTTAGTCCCTTAACAAGTTTTAAGTCCTGCCACCATATCTTAGGTTTTCCATTCAGGTTGTATATGTCCATGTGGGATTTCATATTATTGGAGTAATCGTAAACATTAAAATCTTTCAACGTCGGGCCCAAGAGCCAAGGCTCTGCTTCAGCTCTAGTCTTAGTCTCCCAATTAAAGGTTGGGGGTTTAATTTTCCTGAACTCCCCCAATAACTGAACCCAGTACTTTCTTTTCCTCTTTGATGAGTTGTTTCGATTCTCATCATTACTAGATTTTGTACTTTTAGCTTTCTATTTACTTGCAGAATTTTCAATCTTGTTGGTACTTTATTATGAAGTTAATGATAGTTGAAAATTTTGTGGTGTCCTACTAGTCTTCCATTTCTTAATTTCAGAAATATTGCGCAGTAACACCTCATTTTATTCGTTCTACTCTTTTGCTTTCTTCGCCTTTCTGTTATCTACCTTATATATTTTCATTTTAGCTATCTGCCTTATAGCTTTTCATTTTAGCTATATGAATTCTCAGCTTTAGGTGTGCACAAATTGTTTTCTCCTACAAAATATGTACATTACCCATCCTTGCTTTTGTTTATATATAAAGATGTTGTTATATATATTCTGATTTTTTCTATTTATGCAAAAGATAGTTTTTAAGTAGTTAGTTTCTGTGTTTTATGTTATTCTGGGGATTATCTTCATTGACAGTTTAGTGTAAGGAAATACATTTCTGAGTATGGATTTTTCCTTACTATTATGCTGCAAGGAAGAAAGATACTTAAGCTAGAAAAATGGTGAGTGGATTTTGATAGTGAGGGAAGGCCTGTGGGGTTCCAGAAGGCTCTCAAGACAATTTTTTTTGTGGTTAGTTTTCTTCCTTGGTTGTAAAGCTTTTCCGGACCTTAATCCCTTACATGTGCTTTTATTGTTGCTTGTTGATATATATGACTGGACACCTTTTATTGTATATCTCAAAATTCATTGATGTTTCTATTGTTCAATGGTTTACATAAAAAATAGTGAATCTATTGCTTTGGGTGATGGATGGACTCACTATGTTAGAGGATGTGAGGTTGTTCATGTCATATTGAACAATACTTTAAGTTATACTTTAAAAAATGTTCGATATGTTCCTAACATGAGCAAAAATCATGTCTATTAGTGAGATAACTAGGAACCCTAATCTTTTTGTAAATTTTAAAGGAAGCAAATATATGGTCACTACTCTCATGATAACAAGATGACTGCAGTTCGTATTGGTGAAAAAGGGTTGTATAGATTGGTTGATCTAAAAATAACAAAGGCACATGCACCAGCTGTGGTAGAGAATACAAATGCACTCTGGCATGAAAGGTATGGAAACCTAAGTTATCAATATTTATCAGTACTTAATAAGACTAATATGGTGGATGGTCTTCCATCCATTCAGGATTGTTAGAGGTATGTGCAGGATTGTTAGAGATATGTGCAGGCTACCAGTTATGAAAACAACATTCTTTCATTTGATACTGACAATAAAACATGGCAAGACAAAGGATTTTTGGACCTAGTAAATGTTGATTTGCATGGTCCAATGAAGCCACTTACAATATCTGGAGCTAAGTATTTCCTACTATTGGTTGATGAATATTCAAGGAAAATGAGGGTTTGTTTTATTGCGCCGAGAGGCGCTCTGTAGCCCAGTATGGGGGAAATCTTGTAACGTGATGTAACGTTACTAACATGTCGGCAAAAAATAATAGTGATAGTGAATATTATGGGAGAGATCTTGTAACGTGATGTAACGTTTGTAACATGTCAGCAAACAATAATAGTGATAGTGAATATGTTGGCCACAAAAACAATCTAATATGGGGGAGATGTTGTAATCTTCCTACCTAACAAAACAATAAAAAAGTAAAAATTTAATTATCCGTAAAAAAAATATGTGGGTCAAGAAAAAAACAAAAAATTGAATTATTCGCAAAAAAATGTTGGCTTTGCACATGGTTTTAAAGCCATGTGCAAGGCATTATAAACAACCCATGTTTTTATTGCACATGGTTTAGGAGGGCCTTGCAAATGGTTTTAAGACCATTTGCAAGGCCTCCTAAGAAACCCATGATTGTAGGAGGGCCTTGCATATGGTTTTAAAACCATGTGTGGGGAAATGATGCAATGGTCGTTCTTAACAAAATAAAAAATATTATATCTCAGCCATAAATAATATTAAATATTAATAATAATAAAATTATATGTGGACCTTAAATAAAAAGATGTGTCTTTTGGTTTGAATCAAATCAATGGATACCTAAGAAGAGGTTTGCACCTCGAGAGATTTGATCCATCTCGGCGCTTGATAGAGCCTAGGATTTGGATCTACGCTGGTGAATAACAAGTCAAATTGTTGTTTAAATTTTGTAACATGAAAAGCTTTAGTAGAGAAACAAACAAGTAAACAACTCAACGCTTTAGGATCTGATAATGGAGGTGAGTTTGTTTCAACTTAGTTCAAAGAATTTTGCAAATGGGAAGGTATACATAGGAAATATACCACTCCATACACTCCACAACAAAATGGAGTCATGGAAAGGAGGAATAGGATAGTTGTGGAGATGGCAAAGTGCATGGTGCACATCTAGAACGTACCATAGCCATACTGGGAAAAAGTAGTGAATGACGTGGTTTATATCCTTAACAAAACTCCTTGTAAAGATTTGTAGGATATCAATCTTGAGGATTCATGGTTACGCAGAAAACCCTTTGTAAGAGATTTTTCATATTTTTAGTTGTATTGCCTTTGTAAATATTCCCAAGGAAAAACGTTCCTAATGAATAACTGGATGTCTCTACGAACAAAATTGTGATTAATAGAGATGTTGTAGATGAGAAAATATCATTCTTCTGTGATAATGGTAAATCTATGGATAGTACTAAGTAGTGTGTGGGAAATTATTCCTCATTCAAGAACAAGTTCTGGTGTTGAAATAAAACAGGACTTGGAGCTAGAAACATCAGAGGAGTCAACTTCCAAGTAGGGGTTTGGTGAAGAAGAGGGGGATTCTCAATCTTCACAACAGAGAGGGATTCTTGATCTTCACATCAAGATCAGGAGGGCCAACAAAGGAAATGGAAGTGGTATTATACCATGATGGAAGGATATTGAGAAGATGAGTTGCCAAAGGCACTAGAAGGACAGACTACACGATTGAGGCAACAAATTGTGCAAGGTAGTGAGCAGGTAAATTTTGCTCTAAGTTCTGTTGTTTTTATGCCAGGTATTTGAACCTAGCATGTTTGGAGAATCCAAAGGAAAAATTGAATCGGAGGCTGCCATGAAAGTGAAATATGATGCATAGATGAAAAACAAGACTTGGGTGTTGTCAACATTGCCTTTAGGGAAGAAATCAATTGGTTGTAAATTGATTTTTAAAGTCAAATATAAATCACATGGTTCTTTGGACAAATACAAAGATTGTCTTGTTTCCAAAGGATATCCATGAGATGAGGGGGTGGGATGTAAAGAAACCTTTTCCCCCACAATGAAATTGGTAACTTTTCGACTAGCTATCTCCATTTTTGCTCATTTTGGATGGAAGATATACAGATGGATGCTAAAAGTGCCTTGATGTAACTGCATGGGTTTCATTTTTTTGGAAAGAAACATCTGGTTTGTTGGTTGGTAAATTCCTTGTATGGACTCAAGCAGGATCCTCAAGCCTGGCATTTTAAACTTGATCAATACCCTAGACATTCTAGAATTAGAAAAACCTATTATGAACACTCTTGCTACGTCAAAAAGAGTGGTGATGATATAGTGATCTTATTTTGTCTGTGTTGATGGTCTTCCCATCACCAAAAGCAGTTCCAACAAGATTCATCAGGTGAAATTTGATATTTGATCTATTTTTGAAATTACTGATTAAAGCCTGCTTCATTATTGTTTAGATGCAGAATTTTTGCCAAAGAACTCTTCAAAATTTTTAGAATGGCTGAATGTAATCCTACATCTACACCTATGGAAGTTGGCATAAAACTCTCAACTTTCACGGACTCACCACTAATCAATGAGTCATTGTATTAGAAATTGGTTGGTAGTTTGATTTATATTACTACCACATAATCAGATCTATGTTTTGCAGTGCATTGTCTCTTTCTCAATTCATGTCTAATCTTGAAGAGTTACATTGGCAAGTTGCAAAATGAGTCGGTCAATATTCAAAGGGACCCTTTACTTTGGAATTCTATATTAGAGATCTGTTGACTCCATGGTAGCAAATCATATTGATTTCAATTGGGTAGGATCAGTTGATACAAGGAAGTCAGAAACAAGTTATGTGTTCACTCTTGGTTTATGAAGGTAATTTCATGGAAAAGTAAGCTACAACCTACAATTGCCTTATCCTCCATTGACATAAAATACAAGGTACACTTCAGTATAGGTTGTGAGGCAATGTGGTTATGAACAATATTGGTCGATCTTCAACTTGACCAAGCAGTGCTAACCTTGCTTTTCTGCGACAATCAGAGTGCTCTCAAAATGGCAAAAAAATTCAATCTATCATGCCATAACTAAGCATATTGAAGTTCATCACAATTACATCAGATAGTTGGTTGATAATCAAGACATGTTCCTTTATCATTGTCCTACACCAGAGCAAACTATTGACATAATGACAAAACCACTTGGTAATGATAAGTTTACTCATATTGCCATGTTGTTAAAAAGAAAGCTAACTCCCGCTAGATTTTCTCAATGGTGTAATGAACTAACACACATAAGCTTTCGCTCATAGTGCCATGTTATAAGGAAAGCTAACTCCAGCTAGATTTTCATCATGGTGTAATGTATTTGATGACAATGTAGCAGTGTTAGATGGAAATCTACTTTATGAAAGCTAACACACATTAGCTTTTACTCATCGTGCAATGTTTTAAGAATGAAAGCTAACTCCAGCCAGATTTCCACCATGGTCCATTGTTATTGATGACAATGTGGCTGTGCTAGATGAAAAACTACACTATGGAAGCTTACACACATTAGATTTCACTCACCGTGCAACGATTTAAGGATGAAAGATAACTTCAGCTATATTTCCAACACAACGTAATGTGATTGATGACAATGTGGTTGTGTTACATGGAAAACTACCTTATGAAAGCTAACACACATTAGCTTTCACTTATCGTGCCATGTTGTTAAAATGAAAGCTAACTTCAGCTACATTTTCATCATGGAGTAATGAGCTAACACACATAAGCTTTCCCTTATAGTGCCATGTTGTTAGAAGAAAAGCTAACTCCAACTAGATTTTCATCATGGTGTAATGTATTTGATGAAAATGTGGCTGTGTTAGAGAGAAAACTACCTTATGAAAGCTAACAGACATTAGCTTTACTAACTGTGCAATGTTTTAAGATTGAAATCTAACTCTAGCTAGATTTACATCATGGTGCATTGTGATTGATGACAATGCGGTTGTGCTAGATGGAAAAATACACTATGAAAGCTTACACACATTAGATTTCACTTACCATGCAACGATTTAAGGATGAAAGCTAACTCTAGGTAGATTTCCAACACGGTGTAATGTGCTTGATGACAATGTGGTTGTGTTACATGGAAAATTACCTTATGAAAGTTAACACACATTATCTTTCACTCATCATGCCATGTTGTTAAAAGGAAAGCTAATTCCAGTTAGATTTCCATCATGGTGTAATGAGCTAACACACATAAGCTTTCCCTTATAGTGCCATGTTGTTAGAAGGAAAGCTAACTCCAACTAGATTCTCATCATGGTGTAATGTATTTGATAACAATGTGGTTTTTTTAGATGTAAAACTACCTTGTGAAAGCTAACCAACATTAGCTTTACTGACCATGTAATGTTTTAAGGATGAAAGCTAACTCTAGCTAGATTTCCATCATGGTGCATTCTGATTGATGACAATGTGGTTGTGCTGGATGGAAAACTACATTATGAAAGCTAACACACATTAGAATTCACTCAGTGTGCAATGATTTAAAGATGAAATCTATCTCCAGCTAGATTTTCATCATGGTGCAATGTGATCAATGACGATGTAGTTGTGTTAGATGGAAAACTACCTTATGAAAGCTAACACATATTATCTTTCACTCATTGTGCCATGTTGTTAGAAGGAAAGCTAACTCTCGCTAGATTTGCATCATGGTGCAATGTATTTGAGGACAATGTGACTGTGTTAGATGGAAAACTACCTTACGAAAGTTAACACACATTAGCTATTACTCATCGTACAACGTTTTAAGAGCGAAAGCTAATTCTAGCTAGATTTCCAACATGGTGCGTTTTGATTGATGACAATGTGGTTGTGCTAAATGAAAAACTACATTATGAAAGCTAACACGCATTAGATTTCATTCACCATGCAACGATTTAATGGATAAAGCTAACTCCAGTTAGATTTCCAAGACGGTGCAATGTAATAATGTGGTTGTGTTAGACGAAAAACTATCTTATGAAAGGTAACACACATTATCTTTCACTCATCGTGCCATGTTAAAATGAAATCTAACTCCAGCTAGATTTTCATAATGGTGTAATGAGCTAACACACATAAGCTTTCACTCATAGTGCCATGTTAGAAGGAAAGCTAACTCCACCTAGATTTTCATCATAACATAATGCATTTGATGACAATGTGGTAGTGTTAGATGAAAAACTACCTTACAAAAGCTGACATAGATTAACTTTTACTCACCATGCAATGTTTTAAGAACAAAAGCTAACTCCAGCTAGATTTCCATCGTGATGCATTGTGATTGATGAAAATGTGGCTGTGCTAGATGGAAAAATACACTATGAAAGTTTACACACACTAGATTTTACTCACTGTGCAACAATTTAAGGATGAAATCTAACTTCAACTAGATTTTTCAGCACAATGCAATGTGATTGATGACAATGCAGTTGTGTTACATGAAAAACTACCTTATGAAAGGTAACACATATTAGCTTTCACTCATCGTAACTAGATTTCCATCATGGTGCAATGTGGTTAATGACAATGTGGTTGTGTCAGATGAAAAACTACCTTAGAAAAAGTAATACACTTTAGCTTTCACTAATCGTGCAATGTTTTGAGAATGAAAACTAACTCCAGCTAGATTTTCATCGTGGTGCAATGTGATTGATGACAATGTAGTTGTGTTAGATGGAAAACTTCCTTATGAAAGCTATCACATGTTAGATTTCACTCACCATGCCATGTTGTTAGAAGGAAGCTAACTCCACTAGATTTCCATTATGGTGTAATGTATTTGATGAAAATGTGGTTGTGTTAGATGTAAAACTATCCTATGAAAACTAACATAGATTAATTTTTAGTCACCATGCAATGTTTTATGAATGAAAGCCAACTCCAGCTAGATTTCCATCGTGGTGTAATGTGATTGATGAAAATGTGGTTCCGTTAGATGGAAAACTACATTATGAAAACTAACACACATTAACTTTCATTCATTGTGCAACGTTTTAAGAATAGAAGCTAACTCTAGCTAGATTTCCAGCACATTCATATACATACATCAATAATATAAGTGCCATGCCCAAAGTCAAATAGGAATTTGGTGGTTTTATCTGAGTTGATATATGTCATTCTCTAATACTTCTTGGATCTCTTATTGTTATCTCTTCATATATATTTTATGCAATTTATATGTAAATTCTTTTTTGCTAGTGTGCACACGATGTAGGGGAACAATGTTTTGTGGCATACAAAAGGGCTACCCTATTGTTTTGAATTATTGCAACTATATTACTTTTTTGAACATACACTTCATATGGTTTAACCTTAATTACAAGCTACAATTCAAATGTGTTACAGAAATTGGGAGGAGTTACAATGGAAAATATAATTTTGACAAGAGGGGACTATGTTGACTTCCTAATTAATGGTCTAGTTATTGGACTACGAAGGGTTGAATCTACATACACTACAACTCATTATGGTGAGAAAGGCTTAATGTAGGATATGTTGTGGTTTTGATAATTGATGTCATTGAACCACATTTGACTGTGGAAGATGTTGATAAAGAGGAATTACATCCATGGAAGATCATAGATTTGACGCATAACAAAGGTAAATCAAAATCTTGAAGCACGTGTTAAATGTTTTTGATAGTACATTGCTTGTTTTTTTGAGCAAATACTAAGTTTGTTTAATTTGTTGTATATGTGAAAATCTCTCTTCTACATTTTCTATTAGAGACAAGGTAGATCTTTTGCAATGTGGAGTGAAGGTGGGTGAAGACTCCATATTCAATACAAAGAATTGTCATAAGGTACATGGAACGATGGTAAATAAAGGATCCATAGTTGTTAACATTAAGAAGGTGTTAAAACTTGATGCTCTTTTTCCACATCCAACAGGATTTGAGAATACACTAGGGGATGCATTGGGATCTTATGAGATTTGGCCAGAATCAGATTTGGAACCTCATTGTCATGATCATCCAGTAAATACTACCAAATATAGGCTTACATTCACATGTAAAATGGTCTCTCTTACAGATAAATGAATGGGAACAAGCATGTGCAATGCCAAAGGGGAATGAAAATTACAAGGTGAGATTTGAAGGGTGAATGAAAATTTCAAGGAGGCACCCAAGGAAATGGCCGTATGGGAACTTATAGAGGACACAAATCCCTTAAACACATGGGATGAAGATCTTTATAATGAAAAAGATCTACTCTCAATTTCTATGCATGTAATGAGGCCATATAAAAGGGTTAAACAAGTTGTGGCTACAGAAAAAGTTGGAAACTTTCAAATACAGAGAGATGAAGAGAAAGAAATCCGACTTTTGACAGCAGATGAATGTTGCAAACAAGATTGTCTTCAACATGTGGATAGGAAATCCATTACATCTGCTAGAAGGGGTATGAAACTAAAAAAAATGGCATTATGGAATTGGTCTTGAATTCACTCCTTTCCAACACAATCATGTGAAAGAACCATGGCCATGGCCTACCTCCTACTGTTAGGGAAGTAAATGACATGAGGTTTAATGGAGATATTATTTGTAATAAAGCATGGTACAAGATACATAATATTCTTCAAAGCACCTTCTATACTTACCAACATAATTTCCAACAAGGACATGTCAATGGAATTCATGGTAACACCAACAAATGCAAACCACGTGCACATACTATGGAAACCATATAAATATTGCACAAAATTGTAATGGATAATTCAGATTTTTCACCAAACCAAACACGACAAGTTGAAGAAGATGGAAGGTCTGCTTCTTTAAGATTGCTGCCATCAACGTACAACCAAAGTTCTTTGTTAAAAGAGATCAATGAGGCTCTTCAAGAGCTCAATTTTCCATCAATATCTCGACCAACAATGAGCAAGATTTGGAATACTCAATTTCCAGATGTGGCATTCTCAAAGAACACTAACTTCAGTAATGTAGTGAATGTATCATGTTGAAAGCACATATGAAGACATCGACTACAAAAGAGCTGGAAGAAAAGGCACGAGCTAGACTGAAGAAACATAACAAGATTGTTACGTGTGGAAGATATTGCTACTATGCCTACAAAATTATGTCAGAGTGGTATCCAAAGGAATACTTGAGCATTATCGATGATAAAATGGACAAAACAAAGACTTCAATCCCAAGATTACGTGTCAAATCAAATTATGTTGCAGGAACAAACTTGGGTTTGTTGTTGACAGGTATGCTAACACATGGGCATAGCACAAGAGGTTTTAGTCATTTATCCCTACCATTTGTACACATGGGGTCGCAATTTACCATTAAATCTCTTGCAAAGTGCTTGAGAGACCTTGAAGACCCACACCTTGATACGTATGGTGATTTGCTTTATGAGAGTGGAAGTTCAAGAAACCCACTTTCAAATGCATTACTTCAAAACTCTATTTACTCAAAATGTAGAGTGTACAAGGATGCTTTCCTATATTTAAATGGAAGCTCGAAAAATCAAAATCTTGATTTTAAACCTCTTCCTCCACATTTGTTGTTATAGTTGGACAATGCAACTAGTGATAATAAGCATCGTTATGTTTTCATGTTTCTATCACTATTAACTGCACTTAGTGTCTTCATCACTATTGAGGTTGGGTTCTTGCTTGTGGGCACACCCATGAAGACATAGATGGAACCTATAGAATAATGTCTTCCAACTTGAAAAGTAAGATATATATTATTTTCCTGAGATGATGGATACATATTGAACAATAGAAGAAAAACGGGCGTTTCCACCTATACTTATTGACAAAGTGTATGACTTCAAAAGTTTTCTTAATGGGTACATCAACAAGGGGAAAAATGCACTAGTTGGACATCTTAATGTCCAGTACTTTCGATTTCTTGTACTGAATGATGTTCCAGTTATGAGGTGTAAAGAATCCATCAGAGACATTGAGTGGTCAGAAACAGTTGAGTTGTAAAATATAGATGATGAAGGTCGACCTATATTGCCCACAGGGAAGCCATCTTTCTTACGTCCCAAAGACAATGATGTTTATTTAAAAGAACTAAACGAAGGAATAATATCATACATAAAAATGTGGAAAGAGACTATTGGCAATGAGAATTCACCAATTGTTACAGAGTAATGGAATAAAAAACTAGATTATTGGAAAAGAGTTCTTGATGCAATAGATGGAATCTACAATGACCATACACCCTTGGATGAAACTGATTCTTCTTCTGATGATTTTTGGCCTAAGACAAGGAAAAATGTTAACGTGGATGGTACTCCATGCAATATCAAGTATTATGGATGGGGATTTTGATAATGTGACAGATGAACTGGTATTATGTTGGACCCAAGTGCAATAAGCCAAAGCCAACATTCGATCCTAGAATTGATGTTGAGAAAGGAAAGATGTTGCTTGTTAGATCAGGAAATAAGGATGAAGGAGAGATGATTTGGATAGCAAAAGCCACCTCAGATATCTTCCGGGATGATGACAGCGAGACCCTTCATGTAAAGATTGATTGGTGGCGCCTATCTCAGGGAAATACAAGGGAATTTTTTTAGAACAATATTGGGTACCAAATCTTGATGACATAGAAATTAGATCTATTCCAATTAATACCATAGTTTGGGCATGGATGCCAAAGAAAGAATATTGCAGGAAGATCAAGATAAATAAATGGTGTACAAGCTGTACTTGATCTGCTAGAGCGGATATAAAGAGATTAGGTGGAGATGATTCATGAATGTATTTTTTCTTTTTGAACGACTAATTAATATATATGAAGAAAAATATGTCAATGTTTGTAGTATATCAAATAGTGTCTTCAAGCTACCTTTTGAGGAATTTTATATTATTTGCTACATATATGAAAATTTTGGTTCAACTTCAATGTTAATTCATGTGATGATACTTTATGTGAATGCACCTTAAAACATCTTATAGACTTGCTTTGTGAATAAATGTAAGGCACTTGCAATAAGGTTTGAAGTGATTTTTCCCTATTATTCGTTATTATAGTTGATATACATTTAATTGTACTAATACGTTGCATTCCGATTCATAATTATATTGTCTCGTGTAGACTTTAAAGTGGTACCAACTTTGTACTAGTATATTAACTTATACTTAATAAATATAGTACTAACATTTTGAGTGTGCAGGTTTTATCAGTTTTTCATAATTGTGATTGATTTTCTGGATTGAACTGTGTGAATGTTTTTCAGACCAACGTTTTTAGTGGACACTCCACTCATGTAGAACCATGAAAAATTCATTTGTGGACTGAAAAGATTTCATATAACTTAATCCAGAAAATCAATCATTAAGTAGTAACATCATGTTAGCTTTAATTCATGTTGTAAAGGGTGTTAGCTCAATGGAAGAGCACCTGCATTACAAGCAGGACGATGGTGGTTCGATTCCTTCGTGCCCTAACATAAATTAATAGATGATATAAATTCTTAATGATAATATAAATATTGTAAGATATCTATATTTTCAATATAAATATGCTCTTTTTAATTAAACACATTGTTCAAATACTTCATAAATAAATAATGAACACTTACAATAATTGGTTCAGTTGGTTTTCCCCCTTTCCTCTTGTATATGGAAAAAATTAAACTGTACTGCACTAATGCTATTCTAGTTCATAATTGATTTTGATTGCTAAAATAATTAATATTAATATATAAGGGAGTCTTTACTAACATCATTATCATTAACTAAATTTATAGGCAAGAAATTTCTCACGTTAATCTATTATTCATAAAGTAAACATTCATCAACTTAGTTTTTAATACACTAACGCTACCAACAACAATAATAATAAATTATGTTGCTATTTTAATTCATAATTTATTTTAATCACTACAAGGGTAAAACTTAGACTTTGAAGTCATAAAATATTTTCTCGTTTTGATTATAAGTGGTGCCAACTTCCAAAAATAAAACAACATACTCAACAAAGAGATAAATAATTACTATGAGAATATTTATAATTCTTGTAGTAACAAATACAATGTTGGTATTATGTCATAAAATAATTTAATCAACTTCACATTTAATACAAACTATAAATAATATTAATAGAAATTATGTAAGGATTCGAAGGCTATGCCTTTCCCCATTTTGAAAGAACTCAATCTAGCGGAAGTTATAAATTCTAGATCCACTAAATAATTACAAATTTAATGAAATATGTGTTACAGAGTTGAACAAAAATGGATGTGCCAATCGCATGGCATCCTCCAACTCCCATGTAGCCTCTTCAGGTCTGTAGTGTTCCCATTGCACCTTTACCTGCCCTATGGCCCGATTCTGGAGCATTGTGACCTTTGGTTAGGATCATGTACATATCTCTTAAGAAAAGAAATATGAAAAACATTATGAGCTCTAGTGCTAGAAGGAAATGCAAGTCTATATGCAACTAGCCCTATTCTTTCAAGCACTTCAAACGACCCACAATATCTAGGTGACAGCTTGGCACAACTTCCAAGATTCAAGGAACTCTTCTTTGCCCTCACTCTGAGGTAAACATGATCCCCAAATCTGAACTCCCTATTCACCCTATGCTTATTTGCATAGATTTTCTGTCTGTCATGTGCTACTTTTAGATTTTGCCTAATCTTTGCGACCTCTTGCTCCATTTCCTTGAGAAATTCTAGCCCAAGCACAACCCTGTTCACTGGGTTATCCGAAGTCACTGGTGTCCTACACCTTCTTCCATACAAATCTTAATACGGACTCATCCCTAAGGATACATGCTGTCCATTGTTGTAAGAAAACTCTACCAAGTGTAAGTAATCTTCCCACTTGGTTGGTTTTTCCATCACATACATGTGAAGCATGTCCTTGAGCACCTGATTAACTCTCTCAGTCTTCCCATTTGTCTAAGAATGGTATGCAGTGCTGAAGTTTATCTTTGTACCCAAATCTGCAAATAACCCCTTCCAAAAATTGGAAGTGAACTTGACATCTCTATCAGAGACTATTGCCTTAGGTAATCCATGCAATTTGAAAATATCCTTCATGAAAATCTTTGCAATGTCATCAGTCTTATGCGTAGACTTCATCGATATAAAATGTGCTGTCTTTGTCAACTTGTCTACCATAACCATGATGGAATCATGTTGTCTGCAAGTCACCGACAATCCTATAATAAAATCCATGGAAATAACTTCCCATTTCCTTTTGGGAACGGGCAAAGGCTGCAACAAACCTGCTGAGTGCTAATGCTCAAACTTTACCTGTTGACATTTCATGCACCTTGAAATGTATTTAGCCATGTCCTTTTTCATACCTAACCAAAAGTACTGCCTTCTAGCTGTAGAAATTGTCTTCTGATATCCTGGGTGACCAGAATACAGAGCTTGATGGATTTCATCTATAACAATTCTCCTCAAATCTGCTACTTTCGGAATATAAATTCTACCTTTAAATGTGAGAAGTCCATCTTCTTCCAATTTATATCCCTCATACCTCTTCTCAAGAATTTGTTGCTGCAATTTGTCTTTTACCTGCTCATACAATTCATCTTCGGCAACATGATTAACAATCTTCTACCTCAATTCCAATTGGAAAATACTAAGAGATGCCACATGCATTTCCTGCACCTTCCTGCTGAGTGCATCAGCTACCTTATTCTCTTTTCCCTTTATGTGCTTGATTTCAAAATCGAACTCACATAAAAATTCAAGCCATCTCGCTTGCCTAGCATTCATAGTAGGCTGATCAAACAAATACTTCAGACCACAATGGTCTGTCCTGAGCTCAAATCTTCTACCTATCAAGTAATGCCTCCACATCTTGAGAGCATGTACTATTGCTGCAAGCTCTAGATCATGAGTGGCATAGTTCTTCTCATGATCCTTCAGCTTTCTCGACTCGTAACATATCATGTGGTTGTCTTGCATAAGGACTCCTCCAAGCCCTTGTCTGCATGCATCGGTACACACCACAAAATATTTTTTTGGATCTGCAAATTTCAATACTGATGCACAGGTGAGAAGACTCTTCAACTGCTAGAAGCTTTCCTCACACCTCAATGTCCATTCAACCTTTATCCCCTTCTTTTGCAAGGATGCGATGGCATGTGCAACTTTGGATAATCCCTCAATGAATCTCTGGTAGTATCCTGCAAGTCCCATACAAGATCTTACATCTGTCATAGTTATTGGAGTAGGCCAATTCATAACGGCTTCAATATTTTTAGGGTCCACATATATACCCTCCTTAGAGATAATGTGACCCAAATACTGAATTCTATCTCTATAGAAGTCACACTTGCTCAATTTTGCATACAGCTGATACTACTTGAGCAATTTCAATGTCAATCTCAAATTATCTTAATGCACTTTCTCATTCTTAGAATAAACAAGAGTGTCATCAAGGAAAAGAAGAAAAAACTTGTTCAAATATCTGCTAAAGACACTATTCATAAGGCACATAAATGTAGCTAGTGCATTTGTGAGACCAAAGGGTACCACTACAAACTCATAATGTCCATACCTTGTCCCGAAGGCTATCTTATGAATGTCTTCATCCTTGATTCTCACCTGATGGTAACCAGACCTCAAGTCAATCTTGGAAAATACCTTTGATCCTCTCATTTGATCAAATAAGTCATCAATCCTAGGAAAAGGATATTTATTCTTCATAGTAACCTTGTTCAATTGTCTGTAATCAATACACAATCTGAGTGTACCATCTTTATTCTTTACAAACAGAACTAGTTCTCCCCAAGGAGACACACTCGACCGGATATACTTCTTTTCCAACAACTCTTGCAATTGCATCTTCAATTCTAGCATCTCCGGTGTACTCATCCTATAGGGTGTCTTGGACACTGGTGCTACTCCTGGCACAAGTTCAATTGTAAAATCAATGTCCCTCTTTGGAGGAAGCCATGGAATCTCATTAGGAAACACATCTTTGAATTCCTTTAACACCTGATAGTCCTCCAACCTCGGAGTTTCATCCTCTGATGCCTCCAAAATATGGGCTGCATACAATTGGCAACCCTTCCTATAGAGCTTCTTCAATTGCGTTGTTGAAACCTGCTGTATTGAAATTACCTTTGGAATACCTTTCACAACTATCGGATTCCCTTCTTCATCCATGCATTCAAAATTCTTGTTATAATAGTCAAGCTTAACTCTATGAGATTCTAACCAATCCATTCCAATGAGAACATCATAGGAACCAAGCGGTAGAACATTCAGATCTACATAAGTGACCAATCCATTCATGACCAATGGACATATCTCTACCACTTCATTGACCTTTCTCTTAGTTCCAGTGGCTAGCTGAACTAACCAAGATTTTCTATGCTTTACCTTCTTAAAAGCACAAATCTCCACTACTCTAGGAGTAATGTAACTATGAGTAGAACCAGGGTCAATCAAAATAGAAACAGATTGCTCAACAATCTTACTCGCAACTTCAACCACAGTTGAATGGTGATCTGCCTAATGGTCCTCCGGTGCTGCATAAATCCTAGGGACTGCCCTTGCTACTGGACCCACTGTTTCTACTTCTTGAATGTTGTAAGCTGGCCTTGCACTCTCATTCTCAAGTGGACAATTTCTGCGCATGTGGAGTCCTCTACATTTCCAACATTGAATTGGTCCTCTATTCTGTTGTGGATCCTTAGGTTTTTCCTCTATCACTCCAACTGGCTTACTCGTAGCTTGGGATGGCTAATTCTACTGATTCATAAAGTTAGAAGGTTTGAAACCTTTTTTCCTCTGGTCAAACTTCTCATTCTTCTTGTCCTTCCATGCCTTATGGTAATCAGGTTTACCTTTGTTTTGCTCATAGAAATACTTATCCTTCCTTATTGCTTCTTCAAGAGTTCTAGGTTCATAAAACTTAATTCTATCTTTGTAAGACTGAGGCAATCCACTCAGAAAATGTTGGACCTTCACTTTTTTATCTCTGATGTACCGGACATACCTCAACAATTCCAAGAACTTATTCGCATACTCTTCCATGGTCTGCTGTCCCAATCTCAGCTCATGGAACTCCTTAATCTTGTCATCATAATACCTGTCAGAGAGGTATTTTTGCTTGAAATACTTCTTGAACTTATTCCACTTCAGTCTCCTTTCGCTGATCCTCTTTACTTGCTTGAAGTGTTCCCACCAAATGCATGCTCTTCCATTCAAATTGAATATGGCAACCCTTGCCTTCATGTTTCCTAAATAATCCTGAACTTGGAATTACTTCTTTATCCCAAGAAGCCAAGATTCAGCCTCTTGTCTAGTCTCAGACCTAACCATCAAATGTAGGAGGTTTATCCTTCTTGAATTCATCCCGAGAGAAATCCCTATGGTGTCTTTTTCTTTTTCTTTTACGATAAGAAGAGCTTGAATCCCCGTTGGATTCTTCGGAGTCAGATTATCCATTAGAAGTCCTTCTCCTTCTCCTAGTACTTCTCTTACTACCTTCTGGTCTTGCTGTACCCTGCCCAGAGTCTATCTTTCTCTGCAAGTCTGTTAAACTCTGCAACATTGCAGCATTCAGCTGATGTTTCTCTTCCTGGGCTTTAATCAAGCTTCTCATGGTGGTTACAACATTTGATAGTGTCTCTTGGAATCTCCTTCCATTAGACTCTATGTCATCATTTCTGTTATGGACATTTTCTCCCATGGCATCTCTGGCACACTCATAAGAATCCTGAGCATCATATCCATCATGGGTTCTCATGACTGAACCACCACTCACTTACCAAACTGCACTATCTGGGATGCTTCTCTTGAAGGTGCCTATAACTCTGCAAACGTGTTAGCAACACAACCGTTAGCTACATAACATTTACACAAATCAAAATTACTTACCTCCTCTTGAAAAAATCATAAAATGACATTTTTTCCCAAACATAAAATTTTCTTCATCAAAGGACGGCTGTCTTAGGGGAACAACGGGGGTCATGGGGGCTTTCCCCCTTGTGGCATCCCTATGCCACTGTAGGGAATCTCAAGGGCAGTGCCCTTGTTTTTTTTTCTTCTTCCAATCAGACCTTATCCCAACTAAATTTCTAACATTGCAGGGGTCAAAACAACTAACTCATCAGCAGTCTATTTCTTGTTCTCCTTTCGGCATTTTGGTGGTGAAACAACTAAACTCCCGATCTGTATTGGCAACCGAATTAACTATGCATCGGTTGCATAGTTATCTGAGCAGCGACAATGGCGGAACGTGTTCTAATTTTGGTTTTCATGGGAAAAATGACTAGACTCCCACTCAGTATCGGTGAGCAAACCAGATGTTCATCGGGTGCACAGTTGCTTGAGCAGCCGCAACAGTGAAAAGAAATCTCACTATGATCTCTGCGGAAACCTGACTAGGCTTCCGATCAGTGACTGAAACACCTCAGCATCGGCTAGCGGAACCTTCACTTTATTCTGTCATGTCAGTTGTCGAAACGACTAGTAACTGCTGCATCGGACGGTTAGTTCCCTAGTCACCCGCAATGGTGGCAATCCATTCAACTATTCCTTCTGCTGGTGATGAATACCACTAATATTTTCAATGTTTTTCCACTACTGGAACATATTTTTTCCATGGCATCGATGTTTGGAGGATCTATCTGTCAGAGGGATAGTCCTCTAGACATCCACAATGGTGGACACATCATCTGCTAATCTCCGTCAATGTTTCGATGACTGCTTCATCATAGTGGGGCCGATCGTCGATGAATTTTAACACTTAAGCAAATTTTCCAGAATTTTGTGGCGTCAGCGGTCGCAGGCTCTATGCATCGAAAGCATAGTGGTCTAACCGTCCACAATAGTGGCAACTCATTCAACTAAAATTTTTTGAATTTTTTCTGGTTACCATCCATTGGTTGGCTTTCCCATTAAGTGCCCATTGCATCGAAAGATATTGTCACTGAGTCTTTCGATGGGCCGATAGTTCTATCACTTAGAAAATTTTCTGATTTTTTCTGCCACAATTCCTGGTTGATGTTGGGTAAAAGGAAACCTGCCTCTGCTATCTGATCTGTCATGGTCCATTTAGGCCCATGCTGCAACCAAAGCTCTAATACCACAATGTAACATCCCCGACCCTCCGACCGGCGAAGAGGATGCTACCATGCTATTTATGATCCAGGAAACCAGCCCCATGAACATGTGCATTCATAAAAATTGAATAAAATGCATTGAATTAGAACATGCATAGATACATAATTATCATACACAGCAGAAGCAAACATACATTCATTCATTCAACATGTTCATCACAATTTATTAACAGTAAATATAATTGCAGAAGTAAAATAGACAAGGTTACTTATCTTATAAAGAACTCGTCCCGCAACCAGATATGTCGCTGCAACGTTCCACCCAACCATAGGCCGGTGTGCTCCTTAATCTCTCAATAACACTGCCACCGCCGAGTTGGGCATGATTCCCCAAGGAATAAGGAACAAGCAGGCTTACCCATAGCCAAGGATACACAAAACACAGCCAAGCCAACACGGTTGGGTTTATCAGGCCATCTAGGATCTAGGAAAGGATAAATTCTAAGTTGGTGAGCCCATTGCAGAGCTAGGGACACCTACACCAGAGCTAGCCTAACTTCTAAGACACCCACACACACCCAACATAAGAAATCAGTCCCTTCTCTGCTATACAATCCCTCAAGCCCTGATTTCCCTTCTAGTGCTATTCAAGGGTCATGGAGAAGAAATCCAACCCTCTACCTCTGTCTATGTGGTTCGCAAACACACCAGGTTTATCAAGCAAACCAAGCCCTCATCGCTACTCCAACATAGTCCGAAGACCAACCACTGCATACAGGCAGTCAAACAAGCGATTCACAGCTTGGATAGGGAAAATAATTCCTGGGCCATTCTTGGACCTATCGTGTCCAAAACGACTCCAAAGCAACCTATAGCAGCCCCAAAACATAAAGGTAGACACAACCAACCAATG
Source organism: Pseudotsuga menziesii (assembly GCA_001517045.1). NCBI lineage: Eukaryota > Viridiplantae > Streptophyta > Pinopsida > Pinales > Pinaceae > Pseudotsuga > Pseudotsuga menziesii. Next base: position 19,536 of record LPNX010175895.1, on the reverse strand, counting down.
TGGGAAAACAAGAGCCTGTTCTCAACAATGAAGCCACCGAGGAAAATGACACAGTCTGAAGATGGAAGAGGAAAGCCAGGTTCTCAGCTGGGTAGGGAAAACACATATACATAGGACACAAATCAGTAAGTAAAACACACACACAGCAGAAAAACGTGAAATGGCCCTTCACAGGGAAATTGTGGGTGATAGAACACGGCTCCTAGCTCGCTACGTGAGAATGAGCAAGACAATGGAGTATGGTGGTTGTCTCCCTGTGTGAGAAAAACGATAGCAAATCCCAATCAGTGTGTGAGGATGAGCAATAATGGAGTGAATCCCAATCGGCGCATGAGGATGAGCAAGAATGGAGTGAATCCCATCATGGTTTTCCTACCTACGTGAAGATGGAAAGCCTACTGGTGGAGTGGGCATGTTGGCAAGGACTGACAGTCCTGCCACCCACCACTTCCTAGCAATAACTGCCCTCAACTAACATTATCAGTTTTGAATGGGTGGTTGACACATGGATTTTTTTCCCATTGGTTCAAGGTTTAATAATTCCCCCTTATCCTTAGGAAAATCATGCCCTTTTCAATATGGTTGTAGTGACATAGCTGGTTGGTGTTCATTTAATTAAAAAAGCATATTTACATGATGCCAAAACTAATATGTTCCGTATATCACGATATACCATCAGCAATGATTCCAATCACTGAAACATAACACAAACAAATCAATTGTGGGGCCTTTGCCTTTAGCTCCACACCACAAGTCATTACAATATATACATCACATACATTTAATGCAAACGGGGTCAAAACCGGGGTGTTACACTTAAGTTTGCTTGTGACCTTAGCTTACATATAATTCTTTGTGTGTGATAGTTTTTACTAGAAGAACTTTGGAGTAAAGGTTTGTATCCATCATTGTAGTTGAACCAACTGTGAGGAGATCTCGCAGGCTGCATGGTTTACCACCTAAATTTCCTCCTACTGTGGACGAAAGACAAGGGGTGACCTTTTGAGAATCCTCCTACCTCTACCCCGGTATTGGTACAATTTCCTTCTTCACATTATTCAACCTTTCATTTTCCTACAGAACACCATTCTGGTGCACAAGACTTAGTGTTTTCCCATCCATCAAATGACCCCGTGGCATCATAATATACTCTAAGAGCTCTGTTTTGGTTGAATTCCTTAGGATAGAAAATTTTCAAATACGACACTATGGCTTTATATTACACAACCCCGCCTCACCAAACAAGAGGTTTTTATTATCAAATGATGAGTATTTTAGACCCATCTGTGAGATGGTTTCCAATCTACGCATGAGGGGGGGGAAAATACGAAGAAGGAGTCTTTCTCCTTTACCTGTCCATTCATAAACAACATGTACGAAATACCATGCTCATTTTCAGTCTTGTGTTGCTATCGTATCCAGAACACCGGTTCAAAATGTGGTTTCTTATGACCCAAGTCAGCCCTCCATCCCTTCCCTATCAAATCAAAATCTCCCAACTATTCCTAGTTATCCTATAAATTACATGTTCAGGGGAAAACCTCTCACCCAAGTTGTTTCGAAAACCACATGAATTAGTTTAAATATTGGGTAGAGTATTGATTTAGAGAAGCCAATAGCTAGTGAACCCTCCACGACCACATATGTATTTATTCCTTTCCTCATATTGAAACAAACATCATGGGTCCAACCCATGTCTAACCAACCTACATGGGGGTACACTTACCTAGGAAATCAACCGGCAATGGTTAATCCAAATTAACAACCCATTGGCTCGAAAAGTTTTTTTTTGAGATCACTTATCTTGGTAATGGTAATACCCCATGGGGGAATCCTAGTTGGATGAATGTACCCACTTATGGAATTCCATTTGCTAATTTGTATGGAGGTCTGCCATTTGTAGGTCCACCTAGAGGTTTGTTTCCTATAGTTCCACCACCTGAAGGCCCTCCACCTAGAGGTCCACCATCCGAAGGTCAACCACCTAGAGGTCCACCGTCTGAAGGTCCACCACCCATGGGACCATTAAGTGGATCATTTGGAAGCCATCCACCACTAAACCAACCCATTATAGGAGGATCATAGACACCCATTTAGCAATACATTTATGGTCCTACTGGTACTCATATGCCTTACCAATATTATCAGTACCTGCAACCTAAACAACAATTTCCATTTATGTCCATGCTTGATCTACCATATTTTCCATGATTGATCAATGATCCTATACACCATGATCCTTCATGGCTAGCTATTCCTTTAAATTTATCTTCAGATATACCAAAATTTGATGGAATACCAGGTGAATACCCTAAAAACCATATAATGACGTATTATTTTTGGTGTTCGTCAAAATCTCTAATGGATGGTTCCATCCGTTTGAGAATTTTTCACATAAGTCTCACTGAAACTGCCTCTAAATGGTATGTATAGTTTCCTCAACATTATTTTTGGGATTTAAACACCCTAGCAATGGATTTTTTGACACATTTTTAGTTACAAATTAGATATGAAACATGCATAGATATTTTAACTTCACTTTGCCAAACCACTTCCACCCATATATCCAACCATATACATGAGTGGAAATGACAACGTAGGTTGATTAAATATCCCATCCCCAACCAATTTCTTGTTGATTGGTTCACTAAGTCATTGCTAGGGATGTTTCTATGGGAGGTTTTGTTACCAAAGAGCAAGCCATCAACAATTCTCAATACCTACACTTGGTTTATTCCCAGTCAAAAAGTCTATACGATATGATCACAAATGCTCCCCATCCTATGTTGGAACCTTCAAGAACTTCAACGGAACCACCTGTCGATGGAATACATGGTTATGTTCTTGTATAGTTGATGACTAAATCCTCACAAAAAAAAAAACCTGCTTCACCTGCTATCCAAACTATCACAAATCCCAAGAATGTTGTTTCTACCGAAGTAAATGTGGTTCAATCCTCAGAATCTTCAGGAACAAATAAAAAAGGAAGGAAGAAATAAAAGAAATATGAGGATCAACAAGAAATTAATAAAACACAAAATACAAATGTCGAATATAGAAATAGGAGAACGTAAAAATTTCCCTTCCTTATATGTGGAGGTGACCACTTCACCAAAGAATGCCCTCAATGTGAAGAGGTTAGCGAATTTCTGAAAAATAGTTCCACCTCGAAATTTTTAACTGATCCTTTCCCTACCCAACAATAATTTATTGACCATCACTCCTTACATGGGTCTTCTTCATCTCCTACAGATGAGGTAAAAATTATGTCAAGTGAATTAGTTGGTATTACCACTAGATCCCAGAGTTATAAACCTCCTCTAGAGAAGAAGAGAAATAATGATGTGACATATAAGACTACAACTTCCATACCTTTTCCCACCAATGGTATTCATATTGAAAAACCTACTCTTGGTGCAATCCTCTAGCCACCTAAGAATACAATTCGTAAATCGGTGTTTAATCCTAGTGCACATGCTGCCTAGTACTACAATGTAGTGGAATATTTGGATCATGCATCATGTGCTATTTATACCCTTGAAGTAATCCAAACATGCCCTACAAAGAGGAAAAATATGTTGTCGGTTCTTGGAGATATGGACCCTTAGAATAACAATGTTATCACTTCCATAATGGATGATTTTAAGACAAGCCTTCTCCAATCAACTAGCTCTTCAACTATCTACAAAATTTAATGGTAAGAAATTCCATCGTACTATATTGGATAAAGGTGCCTCAATATCGATCATGTCTTTGTTGTGTTGGAGATCCATATGCTTCCTTGATATTAATCATTCACCCTCAAATTTGAAATCTTTTGATGGTCATAGATTTAAACCCTATGGATTATTGTCCTCTCTTTCAATTCAACTAGAGGGTAAGTCAGTATCCATTTTTGTTCAAGATGTCGATGCTCTGTTATACTACAATCTTCTCCTAGGTAGGAAATGGTTCTATGCAATGCAAGAGGTAGATTCCTCTATTTTTCATGTGGTCTAATTCCCATTCCAAGGGAATATTTTTATTGTTGATCAGTTAGATTTTTTATCTGTAGACACGAGTTCTAATTCCGAAAATAATGTTCCAATCCTATCCTCTTTGGATATGTAGTACCAGAACGTAGGAGTAGGTATTCGTATATATTACTTGCTTATGGGAGTCTTTCTAGTGAAAAATCCTCCTCCTAGTTCGCAGGTCGCGTCTGTGAACATGATATCTTCAACAAGTCACGACACTTCAACTAAAGGGAAATCAATTATTGATTCGACGTCTTTGAGCCATTTTGAGGAAAATTATTAGGCTATCCAATCAACCAACAACCCCACCATTAATGATCATATTTTGGTGGCATCTAACCCTTACCACCCCATATTGGTTAGAAACCCCCCCTCCCCCCTAAAAATTATCTTTTTCAACTTATTCCATAAGATGAATCCATCATGGAAGTCATGCTTTAGATGAGATTCCTTGGAAAGATCATCATCACCAATATTCTTTCATTCCCAGTTACCAAATGGTAAAATCATTTTGAAGCATTGATTCCATATGATATTGTAACTACTCCTTAGTCATCGATACTCATCCGCAATATTGATTTCGAGGGTAATCTAAGTAATATTATGAAGACCAATCCTTTCAATAGAGTCAGTGAAACCTAGAGTTGTTGAGAATATCCATTTGGGCCAAAACTACTCTTCTCCATAATTTGAGTCTTATACAACCATTTTTAGGGAATTTAGATATGTTTTCACTTCGATGTATGAATAAATGTCAGGGATAGATCCTTCGATCATTGTTCATGAGATTAGGACATACCCTAACCCCAAACCAGTCTGTCAAAAGTGTTAGCAGGAATATTTCACCTTCTACAAACAGAAGTCATTCCTCTGGTCTGAATGGTTCAGATCCAAAACAAATGAATGACAAAGGATGAAGACCCTCCCTAGATATCGTAGATACCTAGAATGCCTACTCCGATAGTAAACCTATGTACCTATAATCAGATTAAACACACCAACACATCAAATCTACTAGAACATAATCTATTAATCCATGTTAGTGACTAAGGAATCCAACAACATTTACATGTGAAATCAAACAACAATAGTAAAGTGGGACGGAAATCAGCTTTGCATTAAGATTAAAATGGAGAATTTTACAATCAATTAAGCCTTAGTGTTGAAATGCATCTCCATGAAACCAAACACTTTCATCCCCATAAGCTCCAAACTTGCTCTCTATGCTCTCTAATGGCTTGGGCCAAGTGGTCAATCCAACATCATAACAATACCTCAATGGTTCTCCCCCTCAACCATGGATATGAGCTTGTATTTATAAGGCTCAATGGATAGGAATGGTTGAGATATTTTTCTATGAGGTGGCCTCTAAGATCCTAGGATGAGGTATATTGAGCTCAACTGACCCGCAATGATAGAGATAAGGGAGGACACGAGGCTCATGATCTAGAAGCCTCGAGAATCTTCTCTTTTTCCCATTTTACCCAAGGTACCATTTTTATCCTTCTATGACAGAGTGGTTCAGGTAAGAAACGCTTATGGACCAAGGGCTATAAGTGGTGGCACTGCTTATGGATAACAAGGCACAGGCGGTGCGAGCAAGGTACCGCTAATGGATCAAGGAGAAAGCGCGGTGCTGAGTCTTTTTATGAAAGATTGATAGTCAACATGGGTTTCCAATCCAAGTGCTGGGATTAAGGGAAAATAGGTATGTCAAAGGTCACATGATGATGACAGGATTTTGGTATAACAAGATGCCCCCCAAACCATGAGTCTTAGAGGGATACAATAAACGAGAGCTTTGAGAGAACAAGTCCTTGCAACGAGGTGAAAATGTCGGCTCGATGGGAGCATGTCGTCAAGTAGGCATTTGTAGTACATCAATATTTTTGACTCATAGACACAAGTCACCAACTCATGGCTGCAGACCAATACAAGGAAGATCCATGGAAGGAATAAACAAGCATGGCTACTAGAATACAATGTAGATCCATGTGATAGAGGAATCAAACTTGGACATAGCTACAAAACATACAATGTAGATCTATGTCATCCAGATGCAAATTTGAGCATAGCCACGACCATACAAATGTGGATCCATGCTAGATATACAAAACTCCATCGCATCCTGGGGGAAAAGCAATCAGCGCTTTAACCAACTACCCAGGGTTTTTGTCTCATCTTCCACAAAGTTTGATTCTATCCATGTGATTACAATGATCTGAAGTCAAACATGGTAGAAACCACTTGATTACTAGCCAATGATGTGAACTATTAACAAGTATGAGGGAGATGACCATTAATGTCAATGATTCCCAAGGTACCCTAGTACAATCTACTGAGTGTGAATATATGTCCTGATGTCGAACACCCAGTCGATTCTATCGATAAAAGGTCAATGATGTGAACCTATGTCAAGAGTGAGAGAATATGTCATTAAGGCATACAGACCTCAAGGTACTAAGTTTTTGTTTCTAAGACTATTTCCCAGATAATGAGCTTATGTTGATGGGAATAGTCTCGTCGAAGGAGATTCATGATGAGTCCCACATCGACGACACGAAACTCGGAACATAGTTTTGGAATGATGTGATTGTAGTAACCATAGGACTAACTCAAAAGTACTGACACAAAGAATGTGTTGACAGCAGAGGTAAACTTCTTCAAATCCCCATTGAACATTAGGCGACACGACAAAAATACTTGGCAGCATGACTGGACGAGACAAACACACAATGCGACAGTGTACAATGCACTCTTTTGAAAGACTCAAAAGAGTGGCATGACTCATGAAAGTGGATTGTCACAGAGATCATATGAATACCCAATTGACTGACATGATGTGAAGATAGGTGCGATGTTCAAAGGTAATGACAAACTACTGCAATTTATTTGAAAAAATGATTCCCTTCCCATTTTCCCCATCATGATCGATGAGTGCCTCTTTTTGGTTTTACGAGTTCAAAGAGGGTAACAAACACTTGATTTAGCTTGTCAGAAGACAAGTCCAGACTCATATATTTTACGAACTTGAGAGAGGAGGGGTTCATTCCCAAAATGGGTCTCTCAATGCTTAATTTAATGAGTCCAATGAAAGAAAACTCAGTATCATTCATGTTTAGAGAGTCTAAATGATTACGGAAGAAGACTCCAAAGGGGTCCTTTTTTGTATGATTTAGTCTCTAAGGCTCGAAAAAGTGTAAAATCATACCTTAGAGAACTCTTCCACACATGATTGGCTAGAGTGTTCCTTTTTAGTAAATAGTCCTATCTGAACCGAAAAAGAGATAACCTACCGTCGAACGGAAGACTCTTCAAATGCTTTAATGAGCATGAAGAAGGCAAGATCGCTCGACAATCTTTTCCTATTTAGGGATCCTAAACAGAGTTTAAATAGGACTCAATGAGGTTTCTTTACACAATGTGAATTTTTACGAGCCTAGAAAGAATTGAAAACGGACTCGACGATCTTTTCGTGTTTAAGGAGCCTGAAAAAGAGGTGAAAAGAAGACTCCATGATGTCTCTTTACACAATGTCAATTTTTAAGAGCCTGGAAAGAATATGAAATGGATTCAAACCTTTGATACTGGGTTTAAGGAGAATGATCAAGGTGTCATAACAAACACTCATTGACCTTTTCCATTTTATGGAAGTGAGAAAAAGTCATAAACAAACTTCCAAAGATTCTTACTATAGTTCTCTTATCCTGCAATCGACTCAGAAACAAGTGTTAAATGCGTTCATAACTAGCATGAAGGAATTACGACTGATAAATCTAGAGTCAAAAATAATTTTACATCAAAACTATAGTATATCAGACCCAAAAATGCCTATATAAGTCATGTAAATAGTAAAAAATCAAATCATTTTACTATTTACTCACAGTGGAGAGCATTTTGAGCACTTTCTTAGTCATATCTTTAGCATCTGATACCGAGTGTTCCCACCATCATATTTGACCACCGTTAGTTGCAGGTAATAGCTAAAACCTTACTCTTTCCTTTCATAGCATTCATTTCGAGTTTTGGTGGGGTTTTGGGCTTGTAGGGAAAGCCCTAAAACCTTTAAAACGGGTATCGTGCATACCCCTTACGGGATACGTGGTACCTCCCAAGAACCATGCCTAAAACATAGATGACAGGCGGTGCCACCGACTGTCTCCAATGGTGCACAGGCGGTGCCAGATGTGGAGATTTCAAACTAATAGCACAAGCAATAATAAGTCATTCTTTTGATTTTAAATGATTACAGATGATTCTAATGGGTGTTATGATTGTGTTTTGGCAGGTTTTTGTTGCTTAAACATGGTGATATGGAAAGAAATGCAACATGACAACAATGATGCTTTTGCTGAAAGGAATGTGGGTTGTATTGCCACATTATGAGACTGTAGTCTCCTAAAATTCTTTCGGACCCCAAGCATGGTGTCACACGAGTGGTTGTAGAGAACATACTGCGGATGTGGAATCCAGAGCAGCAGTACTTCGAGGTGGGGGCCCATATTTTGATAGTGGAGGTAGAGGATATCTACTTTCTGACTGGTCTCTTGAGATGGAGTGCCCTCATCTCACTGACAGGTTCCTGTGGAGGGGATGTTACCACTCGAGAGCTGATAGATGATCACTGTGCTCTAGGGATGAGCACATCGGGGAAGAAAATATCCATCAAAGCGGTGACGGATGGGCCCCTATGGATGGTCCTATTTACTATGCAGAGGGAGGCCAGGAGTCAGGGTGTGCACCAGGATTCTAGGGCACACATGTTATATGCCATAGAGGCCATGGAACCCACGGTATTAACTGGGTAGAATCCATGCTTCTGATATTCAAAGATCAGCTGACTAAGTGTCGGCAGGGAGAGCTAAAGAAGTTTGGATTTGGCTCCATTTTATCCTACTTCTTCTTCGAGCAGGTTTTACAGATGAGACCTTAGGTGGTCTTCAGAAGTCTAAGAGCACGGGAACCCCGTATGCTGAGGTGGGTCTAGATTATGGCTCGTACAGGAGAAGGTAGAGGGAAGGTGAATTTTTGTGACCCATTCTTCAGATGGCTCTGAGATCAAATCCTCATGGTTGAGGATTATGCTTACGTAGGTACGGACTTCACCGAAGATCCTGACCTACCACTCCCACTTGGAGGACAGTGAGGAGACGTCAGTAAGAAGCAAGAAACCCTAAAATGGATAAAATGTTTTTTTTTTATGTTTTTTAATGTTTTATAATTTGTATGTTAAGTGACGAGACCTATATATTCTCATGCATATGTTGGAGTAGCGCAACCTGGAAGAGAATCTCCACTGGATAGGCAAGGTGGAGCCTGCTTTGTCCCACAGTGCGACGATATCACCGGGGAGTTAGAGGAAAACCTGGAGAGGTTGACCTTGGATATCCCAGATGCTTCCATTGATGACCTCCCGATGGGGTATCAGATATCTACAGTGGGAGTACCAAGTTGATTCAGTAGGCTGCTGTGTAGAGTAGCTCGGGTAGTGATGTGCTACCACGAGCATCACTAGTGTATGAGATATATACTGGAAGCTGACAGCTTCAAGATTTTGTATAGTGATTTTTCCTGAAAGCCTACATGCTTCAAATGAGGTCTCGGGAGCTATTTTTTGTAAAAAACTTCGTACATATATATACAGACTTTACTGGGTGTTTATATGTCTCAAATGATAAATGTATTTTATATGCGTTTTATGTGTCTTTACATGTTTATTTACAATGGACCATGTTTGATTTCAATGTCATGAATGGGAAATATGGCAATCTAGGATGTAATTAGCTAATGAGTCAGCAACTACATTATGTTCCCTAGGGATATGCCTATAAGTGATGGTTTCAAATGATCTTTCCAGCAAATGTACGCTCCGGAAGAGGCAGATAAGCACAGGGTTTCTAATGGTGTAAACATGGTTTAAATGGAAAAACACGAGTTGTGAGTCCATCAAGACTACCATATTGTGAACACCCTAGGTGGCAGCTTCAGTCATGAGACTGATGACTACTTCATACTCGGCGATGTTATTAGTATCGGGACCTATACAAACCGCTCCTAAACTGACCAAATCTTCAGCCGGGGAATAGAGGACCTGAGCAACTGAGGCGAGATTCAAGGTGTGGTGGAAAGCACTATCAGCGAAGTTGTAGAAAGCCATCTACATGACCAAAACATGGTATAAACAGATGCGGACACTAAACTCAAAACCATCTTGAAAATACTAAAAGCACACTGAAAGCCAAGCAATATACATATATACAAGATACTATCCAAGAAATAACTAGGCATAGTACCTTTTCAGGTACAACCCATTGCGAGGTTTCCCCAAAGGGATTCCATCATAATCAATGAGCTCATATGCTCCTTTCTTTAACACCTTAGAAATGAAGAAAGGTCCATACCACATTGACTTGAACTTACCCTTCCCTAGTTTATCGTATCTCTTATCATAAGTCAAAAATAGGTCACCCTCATCGAAGACACGAGGTTGGACGTATTTATCATACCACGCCTTGACGTGTTTCTTATGTGCCTCATTAGCTGAGGTAGCATCTCTCCGAGTCTCGTCAAGGTTATTCAAGTACAAATATATTTCTTCCTCTCCGGAAGTGTCTGGGAGAAGTTCGACGGCAAGTTGTAAGGATGGAATCTGACATTGAATCGATAAGACAGCTTCGAGTCCATAGACAAGCTGGAATGGTGTGAAACCAGTGGTTGTTTTCATAGAAGTCCGATAAGCCCAAAAAGCAGAAAAAAGAATGTGGTGCCAGTTGGATTTATGATCTCCATCCATCCAATGAAGCATAGTTTTTAAAACTTTGTTAATGGCCTCTACTTGACCATTAGCTTGTGGATAATATGGCATAGAGTTTTCATGGAGAAAACCTAGCTTGGCACTCAGTTCCTCCATCATTTTGTTACAGAAATGGGATCCATGATTGGTAATGATGGACTGCGGGACTCCAAATCTAGCTATGATATGATTGAATAGGAAGAGAGCGGCAGTATTACCATCTTCCGCATATGTAGGCATGGCCTTAGCCCATTTTGTGAAATAATCAATGGCTACGATGATGTAACCATGCCCCCTGGCTGAGGTAGGATTACAATGCATGAAGTCAACCCCCCATTTGGTGAATGGGCCAACGAAAATGATGGGGTGTAGCGGAGCAGGATGGGTGCCCTTTCTAGGATAAAAGTGTTGACAAGGTGGGAATTTCTTAATAGACTCATGACATTCTTTGAAGACAGAAGGCCAGAAATAGCCAGTGCAAAGGATTTTCTGGGCTGTAGCCATCCCAGATAAATGAACACCACATGATACAGAGTGGAAATCATTCAACACATGTTCAGCCTCCTCATGGGTGAGGCATCGCTAGAGAATAGAATCAATCCCACATCTATACAAGGTATCATTCAAGATAAGATAGTATTTCGCATTGTGACGGATACGACGGTGATCATCACGGCATAAATGCGGCTAAAATCATTGTGTTTGGACATAAATAAGTAAATATCCATACCAAGGGTCAGGAGTGCTAATCAAGAATAGGAATTCATCTGGAAATGAATAACTGGGCTCATATTCCATTGAATCACAAGGAAGATCACACATGAGCTCAGAAAATACCAAGGATTTCTTTGCTGTGGCTTTGGCAAATTCCAGATCAAATTCATGTAGTATGAAAATCCATCGGGATTACTTGCCCCCGAGCACCTGATGAGTCAGGATGTAATACATACATTTCTAGTATGCTAATACAGTGGTAGTGTGGAGCAGAATGTATTGATGAAACTTTTGTACAACAATGACCGTTTCCAATGCTAACTTTTCCACACGTGAATAGTGAGTTTTGGAATCCATAAGATTCTTACTAGCATATTAAATCACGTGCTCCTGACCGTGGATATTTTCCTTCACTAAAACCATAGTGATGGTAGTAGCAGAGGCAGCAATATACAAAATAAAGTCCTTTGAATAATCAGGGGGGTGTATCACAGGTGAATGAGTCAGAGTGTGCTTAAGATTATCAAAGGCGCGTTGGGCCTGGTCATCCTTGAAGAACGGGGTGTTATTCTTAAGGAGACGCATATAACCGTGCATTTTCTTTGCGAAATTTCACATGAAACGATGAAGAAATTTTTCCTTCCGTTTCAAACATTGGAGTTCAAGGAGATTAGTTGGGGATGGTAGAGCTAAAATTGTGGCAATTTTCAAAGGATCAATCTGGATGCTATCTTTGGATACCACAAAACCTAGCAGATGTCCCATATTAATGCTAAAAACACATTTATGCAGATTGATCTGTATATTATAATGATGACATCTCAGGAATATCTCTCTAAGATGACCAGGATGGTCCTCCCATCGTTGTGAATGACTAGGGAGGTCGTCAAGCTACGGTTCAACGATATGTTTAATATCGTGAAAACCATAGGACATTGCGCGCTGGAAGATGGATCCAACATTTTTCAAGCCAAAAGGTAACTTCTTATATGCAAAGGTTCCCCATGGGAAAATGATTGTTGTCTTATGCTGATCGGAGGGTAATATCTCAATATAATTATAGCTAGAGAAGCCATCCATAAATGAAAAGATGACACTTCCAGCACAGTTGTCGATAATCTGATCGATATGCAAAGTAGGAAAGTTGTTCTTGGGACAAGCTTTATTCAAATCCCTAAATTTGATACAAACTCTAATGGTGCCCTACATTTTATTGACATGGACAATGTTCGATACCCATTCCATCAGGGGTACAGGATAAATAAACCCAACTTTGAGAAGTTTCGCAATTTCAGCTTTAATAGTAGTGGCCTTCCAAGGATGGACTTGCCTTAGTTTTTTCCTGATAGGTTTAGCTGTGGGATAGGTTTTAATCTCATGGACCACAATGGATGGGTCAACCCCACCCTCTGTTCATAGGACTAGGAAAAAATACCATGGAATTATTTGAAAAGTGATTTGTATGCTTCAGATTCATCTACCAAGTAATTCTTCCCAACATGAACATGATCGATAGTATCAGGATTGGCTGATATGTCAATCAGACTCACCTGAGTAATGTTGCAAAGGTTTCCTTCAGAATCTATATCTTGCAACAATATGGGACTTTTGGGTGCGTTGACAATGTCAGTAGGAAACAAGGATACATAATCATGGCTAACCGAACTGGTGTTGGGGAGGAACATGGATCTATGATGGTGATCCTCCCAAATGGACTCATCTGTATTCATGATCTCCATAATGGATTCATCGGAAGGAAAAGTATCAAAGAGATAATTTAGAATGGGAATAGAAGGTTCTAACTAGTACGGTAAATGGTAAGGATCTGAAGCCACTAGATGAAGGTCATCAGTGTGATCATCGAAAAAGGTTTGAATGGTGTCATACATTGCTTCGTGTGGAATCAATGAGGTGGACTCAACAACTTGTTTACCCTGAGGCTCATAATCAAATGAGGGGATCATATGGACTGTGGCAGTATCCGTGCTAGGAGGAGTGGATGGAAAAATCTCCATAAAGGATGAGTCCTTCAACATTCCTAACCCAATTGACTGATAAGGAGGAGGGGACTGGCCTAACATGGGGATGTTATTAGTCATGGAGGTAGTAACATCCGACGTATAGAAATCAAGCTGGTCAATGGTAACAATTCTCCCTAGATGTAAAAATTGGACTGTTCGGAATACTGTTGAGGCGACAGCAGTCATGGCATAGAACCAATTTATTCCTAGAAGGAGGTTGTAATCTAAGGGAGCATCTACCACTTCTACTTGAATGGAAATAGTTTTTCCCCCCAGCTCGATTGCTAGGGCTGATATGAGACCATGGGGTTGGAAACCCCATCCATCAAAGGCCTTAAGGGTCATAGTTTATGTTACAAGCTCGGGAGAGCCGTGGGCCTTCGAACAAGACAGAGACAAAACCAAGGTCGAAGCTCCTTCATCTAGTACCATTTGAAAAAATTTCTTTCCCACTACTTTTGTAATGATATGAAAATCAAGTTTATGAGGTAACCTAGTCTTATAGTTCTCAACATTGAAATGAATCAAGTTAGTATTATCCGGGTCTAAAGCTCCTAATGCTGTCAACAAGTTTTTGCGCTGTGTAGGGAAACTTTGGGGTACCTATAAGGTAGGCATTACACAAGGTGCCTGAACGATATCTTCAACTACATTATAAAATTGAGCAACTCAGGAATTGGGATTAAAGACAGCATTCTGAAGAGTACTCTTAGGTGGATGCAAAATCATGTTCAGAGTAGGCTTCTCGATAGATAGGGGGAAAGTAGATGAGGATTCAGGAGAACTAGTAGAGGGAGCTTTACCTGAAGAAGAATGATCTTCTTTTTTTATCTACAGGTTTGTCATAATTTTGACTTCAAGTTTGTAGATTAATGGTATCCGAGGACATCATACAAATTTCCTCTAACGAACTAGACTTACCCTGATTAGACATGTGGTCTATCAGTTTTTGCTGAGAGGGAAAAGTATCCCTGAGTACTGTGGGTGCGGGATTTGATTTCGGAAATTGGGATATTTCACCCCGACAAGGACACTCCTTTGAGAGATGGTCACCTCCGTAGAGAAAATAGGGATATTTTGCCTTTCTTTTCACTTTATCATTATCACTATTGGTTGGTCTTGGATTCCCCTATTAGTTTTTGGGTTTTTTATTTCTACTTTTACCCTTCTTTTTATTATTGTCCGAGGTTTCAGTACTTTGAATATAATTGACCTCGGTGGAAACATTAGGAATCAAAGGAGTAGGGGTGGCAATCTGGGGTTGATTGTTAGGTTTTGCTACTGATGGGACTAGATTGAACCAATAATCCCATCAACAGGTACTTCAACGGGTGGCTTGGCAAGATTGTTGTTGGGGCGAGGAGCTTGAGGAATCAGGTCATAAAGAGTTCCAGACTGGGAACAAACCAAGTCTAGGTACTGAGCCCAACTAATAGCCTGCTCTTTAGTCATGGCACCACCCATGGCCACATCTGAGGCAATAGGAGGAAACAAAGATTTGGTAAACCAATCAACTAATAACTTATCCGAAATAGGGGCCTTAATAAGCCTTGTCTGCCTTCTCCACGCATGGATATGATCGGATATGTGGGTGGAGGTGTTCTGTTACAGAGAAGTTAAGAGATCAGTACCCATTTCATAATGAATAGGTAGCTGGACGTGTGTAAGAAACACGGTTTCCAATGAGCCAAAATCCACAAATGAATGTTGTGGGAGTTCAATGTACCACTTCGCAGCTGTACCGATCAAATTTCACTAAAAAATTCGTAACCGAACTGAATCATCCATGAGGTATTTTGAAGAATAGAACAAATGGAATGTCATAACATGGTTCTTTGGGTCCTCTCCCTGCATCCCATTGAATTTCGGGATGTCCGATGCTAACTTTACTGGAATAGCAGACCATGACGGATTGTGTCGAATGGGGTCGTTAATCAACTTGGATAAGTTGGGTAAGTCCAAAGTTTATAGGAAAGGGAATCTATGGTTTGGTTGTACGTACTCGTAATATGAATATGGCATATAATTACTAGTAGGACCATAAGTGGATTGAAAGACAAGTTGTTATGAAGAATAACTAACAAAAAATCTACTTGTGGGGGGTTGATTTTCGGTATCAGGACTGCTAGGGCCTCTAGGACCACCAGGAGGTGGACCACCAGACCCTCCAGGGCCACCAGGAGGTTAACCTCCAGAGCCTCCAGGACCACTAGGAGGAGGGCCACCAGACCCTCGAGGGCCGTTAGGAGGAAAGCCACCAGTCCCCCCAGGACCATTAGGACCATTAGGACAATAAGGAGGAAAGTTTCCAGATCCTCCAAGACCATTAGGCCCCCTAGGGGGAGGACCTCCTTCCATAAGGCGGTCCTCTGGTACCTCCTGCAGTATGTATAGCTACCCCCCCCATAGCTAGCATGTAAGACCAGTTGGGTTTCCCCCATGGCGTAAAAGTATTACTAGGGTATGGAATTCCAGCATAAGGCATCCTTGTAGGATTGGGTGGATGATTAATGTTACCTATAGGGATTTGATAACCATAACCTCTAGAATATTGAATGGTTATAGGTTGTGCCTCCAAGGGCTGACCTGAACTGGATGAGGGATTAACCACATTAGTATGGGTGGGAGGGACATAAACTATAGATGGTTCTATATTAAAGGTCTGCCCTTGACTAGGTACAATTTCAGTGTCAGATAACGTAGGTCGTGCTGAGGGTTTCCCTTGGCACTAGAAGGTACTGACAAAATGGGAATTAAAGGTTGGGCCCCAGGTGCAGAAGACCTGGGAGGATTTGGAACAGACATAACATGGGAGGTGATGGGGTTGGTAATTCGACCTTAGTTGTGTGGTGTTACTGCACGATCTATAATCGGTTCAATGGGTCTCATAGAATCGGCAAGTGAACAATATCCCATAGGAACAGATGTGGAACGTGATGGTGTTGGGCCTAATAGTCCATCTATTTACTTGTCAATCTGCTATGCATGGAGAATGACAGCACAGTATTTCCTACGTTATTCTTCATCTTTAGAAGAGTTTAAATAGGTGGCAAATGAGGAAATGGCCTGTCCTATAGAGGTATCCCAAAATGGAGCATTGGGACCATAATCCGAGTAGGTAGTATCATCAACATGACCTTCAGTGGGAGAATGAAATGAGGTATTTCCCCAAGAAGGTTTTTTGACCAAGGGAGACAAGTGTGAAGAAAATGGTTCTCCACTTTTTGCAACCACATTATCTCCCACTTGGGAGGTGGTGGTAGCTCCTTAGTCGATAACTTCCATTGGATTTTCTCCTGAACCAGGAATAAAATCGGGTGGCAAGCCCTGTACTCTTCTGAACTGTCTTAACTCAGCCGGTTTGTATAGTTCCTATCTAACCTAGGGTCTAAAAAACTAGAAAACACACCAAAAAATTTCCCTACACAAGCTATAAGTCAAAACAAGCACACTTAAAATGATAGGAGGAGTTCAAATAGTCAGGTCTCTCACCAGGATTGTCAAGAAGGTGCCACTCGCATGTCGGATTTTTGACGCTTCCCTGTCGCATGTACGACACTTTGATTTTTTTTTAAGCATCAGAAACTTGTTGTCGGTTATCCGACACCTAAGTAACCGTCGGTTAAGCGACACCTAAGTAACCGTCGGTTAAATTTAAAGTGTCGGTTAAGCGACAGAATATCTTTGACGGTAGTAAAAAAAATCACCTTCATGTCGTCGGTGAAGCGACGGATATATACTGTAAGCATCGGATAAGCGACATTAAGAACCTTCGCTTAAGCGACAGTAAGAAAAAGTAAGCGTCGAAAATGCGACAGGTATAACCGTCGCTTAATCGACGGCAAGAAGAGGTAAGCGTCAGAAATGCGACAGGTATAACCGTCGCTTAAGCGACGGCAGTGAATATTTAAAAAAAAAATAGCTCAAAATTGGCTTGATGTATCCCCTCCATCAGAGTAGTCCAAGTAAACTACAACTCTACGAGTATCATTAAGAGAAGAAATCGACCCTATTATACTATGATTCCCCACAGAGATGAGAAAGTTCTGTGATATAACCGAGGATATGCTGCGACCAACTTATCAATAACATTCGAAGAGAAAGTATATAGCGCCAAATAGATGAGAAATAATATTAATAATACTTCCGACTCTATGTAAGACATCGGTTCAAACTCAGACTTAAAAAGAACACTATTTCTTCCTGTGTATATGCTCCTATCGTTCTCAACAGTGAAGAGTTGACTCCATGATAATTTAAATTACATTTATGCAAAGCTTTATATTACATTTCTTCAAAACTTTCATCCCTTGTCTGTCCCATGATGTCGAAGGTACTGGACATGTTTTCATTATAGCTATTATTTTGGCACATAACTTTTGGGGGTTATTTTTATATAACGCAACCTTCATATTTATACATATAATATATCATGTATGAGCGGTTCTAAAACATAGGTGACTAGTTAGCATTAGTTAACAATGGCAGGTTCTATTTTTCTATAATATAATTGTTCCATACTTATATTGTATGTTGGGAATCATCGGCTGTATTATTGTGGCTCTCTGCATGATAAGTTTTTCTACCGTGCTTCACATATGGGAAACAGTCATAGAGGTTTTTCTACCATGCTCCATTTATGGGAAACAGTCAAAGACAAAGCATACTACATAACAAAACACATATACCTACAAAGTTTCTCCTCTGTAGCTTGTGGCAATTAAGGTTTTCTTGGCATTTTCCATGGATGTCCATGATTTGGCACTTGAGGTATCAATTAAGGTTTTCTTGGCATTT
Source organism: Pseudotsuga menziesii (assembly GCA_001517045.1). NCBI lineage: Eukaryota > Viridiplantae > Streptophyta > Pinopsida > Pinales > Pinaceae > Pseudotsuga > Pseudotsuga menziesii. The sequence continues at coordinate 1,195 of LPNX010175895.1, read as the reverse complement.
TCCATGGATGTCCATGATCTGGAACTTGAGGTATGAAATTTTTTTATATGCTACAATGAGCATATTGTAAATAACTTTTTAACATATATTAAACTCCTGTGCAAAAAATACTCTTGTAGTTGTGCAAAATCTGCTACAACCAACATTCTATGCAATAATTTTTTCACAAGGATAGCCGAGAAAGAAAATGCATTGCTAATCAAATTTTCCAGGGAAGTGTGGTACTCCTGGTTTTCTTTCAAACCCTAGATGGTAGTCCTAGGCATACCTAAGCCTTCAAAATGCAACCTACGCCATTATATCAACATTCCTCAGCATTATTTAGTGAAACCTAGGCATGAATGAGAGGTTCTGCAATAAAATTGTCTTTAAATACTCAACAACAGTAGCCTCTGTGAGATAAACAATGGAGTAGTAGTTTGCATCAAAACAACAGCATAATGAATCTAAAATAATCAATAAACATCAAGTTTGTTTAACCTTGGTTTGTACACTTATTATCCATAAAACAACCTTCAAAGGGGCATTTTGAGGCATATTTTCACACAACGGCCCTAAAAGTGGTAAAACACAGTCACCTACAACAAATATGGGCACTTCTTTGGGTGACTTTCATGAGGAACAACCATGGATCTTAAAAAAAATGGACCGTCATGAGCATAATCAGTCACCTATAGCAATCCTGGGCACACCTACATGGATTATGGGCACTTTTCAACCCCAAAATAGTCTCATACAACTATGAAGAAGCAAAAAGCCAAAAAAATTGAGCATGTAACAGCCTTTAATAATCAATATTGTGTGTGAACAGCAGTAGGAGAAGTGTGTGAACTTGTTATGAGGCGTGCCTTATCCATCGAACTTGAAGAAAACCTAGTAAATCAAGTTCTAAATGTAGAGGATGGGAGGTTTGCTTATACTAATGATGCTCTTGTTCTTGTAGCTCGCATTCTTATTATAAGGACATCCACAAGGTCCAGTTTGGGAGATGACTCCTTAAGACTCAAAATCTGCAAATGCTACGCTGGTTTTATTGTTGAGAAAGTGAAAGCTACATATTCAGGGTGCTTAAATATCCAAGAAGTTTGTGCAAGTATTCCATCCCTATTTGATTTGGAAGTTCTTCTCATGGCTTTTCATTCTTCAAATGCATTTGAAAAAATCAAAATGGCAGAGAATATTTTTTCTACCCTCA
>LPNX010175841.1:0-20183 GCA_001517045.1 Pseudotsuga menziesii | reverse complement strand
TGGTAAGAATTAGATCTGTTATCGAGGAAGTTATCGATAAATATTTCCCTTGGGGGTATTTTGATGGTTCTTCAGCTGGTGATCCAAAAATTTGTGGAGCCGGTGGTATGCTCTGTATTTCTGATGATCATTATTTTTCCTTAAAAGCAGGTTTGGGGCTCAACACTAATAATTTTGCTGAGCTTTTTGGATTAAAGCTTCTTCTTTCATTTGCTTTGGATAAACACCTAACTAAGTTGCAGGTTTTTGGTGACTCCCAACTAGTTATTAATTGGGTCTTTGGTAAGTATAGAATTCAGAATATTCAACTTGCTCGGATTCTTCATGAAGTCCATGAAGTCAACAGATTTGTTGACATGCTTGAGTCTGTGGGGTATAAGCCTATTTACCGAGAAAGAAATTCTCTTGTAGATGTTTTAGCTAAATATGGATCCAATGTACAGGTCAGATATTGGAAGATCACTGAACACGAGGATGCTGATATTTTTGTGATTGTTTTGGCTTTTTAACTTTGGGAGAAGATTCCATTGGTTATTATGATTATGACTAGATAATCATATTTGTGTTTATTAGTGTTGTATTTGGTTGTGTATATGAACTGGTGATGACTGTGAATATTGATGTGCATGCTTTGAGTTGTACTTAATTTTGGCAAGTTTGTTGATATGCATTTTGGGCATATGGGGGATGATGTTGACTGGATGGGAAGATCTGCTGATGGTTTATGGACTAGGGTTTTGTTGTAGTTGAACTGAACCTTTTGCTTTGATAAGAAAAGTTTTTGTAATAGCAACTTGTATAGGAATAAGAATATGAGTATATAGGAATGATCATGAATGATGAATATGTGATCTATGATAATATATGGTTTGTAAGATCTATATGAAGTATGTTTCAAGACAGGTTTAATATTTTTGTAAGTATCATTTTTTATAAATGGACAATATTCAGTTTGATATTGGTCCATCCGAAAACTGTAATTGTGTTTTACAAATAAAATTACGATTTTTTTTCCTGTGGACAAAAAAAACTCTAATTTAATGTTATCACATATCTAAATATTTTCTTTGAAAATTAGTCCATTGTGCATCTCATTTATGTTTGATTTCATTCATTTCTATGTAACATTATTATCACAAATGTGTAATAACATTATTCTCCCAAATGTGTAATAGAGAATTTGTTTCACAACTATAAATAAGAAGTAAAGAAGAAAGGAGTTTTTATATAAGGGCTTCACTACTTTGTGACTTGATCTTATTTTTATATTTATTTTACTTAATATTTTTATTTTAAATTTGTTATATTTTTTAAATTAATATTATTTTTACATTTTTTTATAAAATTTAAAAATATTTTTAATTAATATTTATGGATGTAGATTTTATATATTAATATTAGGAAAATTTATATAAAAATATATTATTTTGTATTTATTAATTTTACCTTTTGTAAAAAGCATAATTTAGATAAAAATAGTTTTTATAATGGATAGAATATGATATTTACATCCTAAGAAATGAAGGCGATATCTTCTTTTAGGAGACTTTAATGCTAGAACAAGAACTAACCAAATTATTATCTTAAGCAACAATTCCAACCCTAATCCTCTTTGGCTATATGAGAACCTTGTGTTAGCTAGCAAATACAAAAGAAACTCTAGCGACTTGGTTAATATTGTGTTTGATACTGAAGTAATCAAAATTTGTAGTTCTTAAGATCTAATATTCGTAATGATCTTAGGAAGTGGTCGAAGTCCAACCAAATGACGTGTATCCATGGGCTTGGTAGCAGTGTCATAGATTATGCAATATATGATATCCCCATATACAACCAAATAGTAAATTTTGAAATATTAAATGACCATAAGCCCAATTTTGATCATAGATCTTTAACCCTAACTCTTATTTGGCACGCACATAAGCCCTATAACTTAAAATTATAATAACCCAAAGCATTTATTTTTTATCAAAATAAAATTGATCTATTTTAAGGGATTTAATAATGAATTATATGTACCATTAAATAAGGACGATATTAAAGACTTATATCCTAAATTTCCCACAACCCTCTCTAATTGCATTAACAGGTCCGTTCTCATGGTGCCACGTAGAGAGGAAAATAGAACAACCAACCCTTGGTATGATAAAGTGTGCAAGCATGCTAGAAAATCCATTAGGGATGCTTCTAGATCTAGTCCTTAAAATTTTGACAAGATTATAGGTACAAAGTCTCAAGTAAAAGGGTAAAAAATGTACTATATAAAGTGAAAGCAAGAGAAGTTTTTGCACCTTGCTAAGATGGATCCTAATAAATTATGGAGGCAATTTCTAAATCATGAAACTAAATAAAATAATATGATTCTCGCAAGAAGTTTTCTCTTTGGAAGAAGTTTTCTCTTTAGAAGACATAGAGTTTGTGGTTAAGTGTATAACAAAAGGGAAAGCTAAGGACATTGAAGGATACCAAGCACAAATTTTAAAAATGGGTTGCCTTATCCTCATCCCTCACATCCACGAACTCTTCAATTTAGCAGTAAAGTAGGGTTTCTCTAAACCCTGGACAAAAAGGTTGATTGTTCCTATTTTTTAAAATGGAGATAAAAATAATCCATCTAATTATATGACCATTATGATTATCCCTGTTTTATCCAAGTTATATGAAATTATTTTGGAAAAGAATGTCAACATATGGCTAGAAATTCTTGTAAAAAAAGTAAAAGGCCATGCGGGAGTTATAAGATATCATTCAGATATGGATCACCTTGTTACACCTAGGACCATTGTTGAGAAGTGTTGTAATAATAAAACCAACCTTTTGTGTTGCTTTGTTGAATCCAGAAAAAACATTTAACGTGACAGTTCCTCAAACTAACCTTTGAAATAGATTTGAAGAGTTAAAAGTCCCTTTTGAGTTGAGAGTTGTTGCAATAAGGTTGTATGAGAAGGTTTTTTCCAAGTTTAGGAACTTTTAGGGCTAGTTAGATGAAATTGATTGTAATATAGAACTCAAGGAAGGTTTTTACCCTATCCCCTGCCTTTTTTGGTATATACAATGACAAGATAGAGGGTTGTTTTGGAAGATGCAGGTTGTGTTGGTATCATCCTTTTTCTTTACACTAATGGTATTTTTCTTATGGTGAGGAGCCCTTATGATCTTGACAAGCAATTGGAAATTCTCATGATTTTTTCTCTAGTATGTGTATGACTATTAACACTAACAAAACAAAGGTTAGGATAATTAAATCACAAAAGATCACTCATGCTAATTTCATGTATGACAACAATAGCTTAGAAGAAGTGATTCCATACAAATATCTCAAAACCGATCTTCATCACAAGCTTAACTAGAGCTATAAAATTGAGGAAAGGATTAATGGAGGGTGGAAAGCTTATTGTGGACTTGAAAACAATTGTAAATTACTAGACATTTGAATTTTGGCTAAGAAGAAACTCCTCTTTGAGACTCTCATCACTCGTGTTATCTTATATGGATGTTAAGTTTGGGGTTGCAACATCTCTAAAGAATCGTGAAGAAGGATAGAACAAATCAAAAATTTCTTTATAACATATAAAGTAAATCCTAAAACACCATGGGATGAAATAATTTGTCATCTTTGTGATAATAAGAGGGTTGAAGATGAAAATCAATTTCTCATAGATTGTCTCGAGTACACCCACATTAGAGCACAGCTTCAAAAATTTGCTACAATATTAACCTTCCTAACATTTTAACTCATCATAACTATAGTGATTTAAGACTGCTTCTCTTGAAGATTTTCGAGTACATAAATAAAATTATAAAGAAAACCAAATAATTCCAGGTCTGATATACCAATGTTATTCTTAATAAACACTAATAACCATTATCATCACTATCATCATCATCAATATATAACGAAACATTATATATAAAATATTTCTTTAAAATTATATGAAAAACAATTTTTCACTTACCATAAAATACCAACTTAAAAACAAATAAAATATACCATAGTATTTTTTTTTTATAATGGTAAATTTTCATTTCTTTAATAGAATATTATAATATTACTCACTAAAAAAATTACTTAATCAATTCGACTAAAAATATCATTTTATTAATTAAACTTGTAACTTTAATTTACTAACCAAATTACCACCATTTGTTATTATATAGGTAGCATGACCAATGCTTAGGGATGCTACCCAACATTTTTTTTAGTAATTAGAGCTCCCCCACTCAGTGGAAGAGCTCGACATACATAGATCTTTTCTAAGATTGATTCCTTCAGGTCCCTCTCACTTACTGAATATATTTTAGTGGGCTGCTTATTTTTTATATTTATTATAAAGTTTCTAGATTATTAAGTACGATTTTCTTGAAACCAACTTGAAGATTTGCATGATGCAACCCTAACCTTTTTTCCCTTTACTTGAGGAATTGGTAATAAACATTCCCTATGTGTTCCATGCCTAACGTTTTTTGTTTTCCTTTACTTGAGGAAATGGTAATAAACATTCCATATGTGGTCCATGATCTCTAAAAGCCCATCTTGAATAATTCCCTTGGTAAGCACAATGAAAATTAAGTTGTATCCAAATGGGACCCACAACTTAATTGTTGTCCTTTAAAACCCCTTCTTAATACAATAGCCTGAAATTTCGATGAGCAGCACAATAACAATCAAGTTATATGCTCAATTGGTAAGACGTGCGTACATTCTCTCGGTTCGGGGAGAGGTCACGGGTTCGAGCCTTGAGTCCTTTGGGGTTAGGCCTTCTGCGAGGATGGCCGACGGTTTACCACCTCTACCATCCACTAATGTGGGGAAGTATTGTTGGATTTCCTGTGCATATTTCCATATGAAAAAAAAATAGCTGCAAGGGTTAGCTCAATTGGTAAGACGTGTGCACACTCTCTCGGTTCGGGGAGAGGTCACAGGTTCGAGCCTTGAGTCCTTTGAGGTTAGGCCTTCTGCGAAGATGACCAACGGTTTACCACCTCTACCATTCACTAATGTGGGGAAGTATTGCTGGGTTTCCTGTGTATATTTCCATATGAGATACATCCTTGTTGAAAGGTCCACAACCTTAACAATTGTCCATTATTGACATTTTAATGAATATTCTAAATATTTTTAAATTCTACGTCTCCACATTTGAGATAGTTAAATCATGTTCGCTACGGATAGGATCTACTAGCACTAAAGGTGTGACGATACACCAAAATAAATAAAGAAAACATTGGTGTGATGATTGCCATTCACAACTAGAAAGGTCAAAGGTTCTATATGGAGATAAAGTAACTAGTTTTTTATTAGTATTTGTCGAAGGTAGGGTATTATTGTTTTTTATAATCATTGACCAAGTATTAGTTTGCTTTCACTCGAAGGCAATGCAACATTTTAGCCAAAATTTTAAATATTTTTTTTTTAATATATCAAGTTTTTCTACATAAGTAAGTTATAAAGAATTGATATGTAGACTCCATAAATTAAAATTAAATTTTATGTTTTATATTTAAGTTATTATTATTTTTAATAATTTTTTTATAAATAAAAATTTTCATATAATTTTGATAATCTTGATTTAAGAAGTATTTTTGATAATTTTGATTAAAAAGGTATTTTTGGAAGATTTTTGAATTTATATATAACTTTGAATTTATTTTTAAGAGATATTTTAGTGCGTGAATTTTATTAAAAATTTTAGAAGTTTTTAGTGCCCAAAATTGTTCCTATACTTTTATTTAATCTTAATGATCAAATCCATAGACGACATGTACACATTAATAACTATATATATATATATATATACAATTTTGAATTTATTTTTAAGAGGATATTTTAGTGCCTAAATTTCATTAAATTCTTGAGGACTTTTTAGTGCCCAAAATTGTTCCTAGATTTTTATTCAATCTTAATGATAAAATCCTTGGCCAACATTTACACATTAGTAACTTTCTAGAGTCTTCATCTTTCTTGTGTTTGTTTGCAAATGAGTTACCCAATTCACCATGCCTTATTTGTGGTGATTTTAATATGATATAATGTTAGGAAGAAAGGGAAGGTGCATTTGCTACCCACTTTTTTTTAATTGGGGAGAAAGAATCATATGATATGCCTTGAAATCCAACCGTGGGATTTGTGAACCCAACAAAATTCATCTACAATATTTTGTTGTGTTATGGTTACTTAGATTTCTTTTAGAAAAGGGTTGGAGAATATTTTCATGACCCTAATGTCATTTGACTATCCCTAATGGCATCTAAGTGACCCTAACAACATGAGGAGGGCAATGACGATGACGGTGATGATGCGTCTTAACAATGACAAATATGACATTGATTATTATATGATTATAAGATGACAACATTGACTACAATGAGCATGTCAATGATGAGGACAACAATTCCAGCTCCAACGCCAAAGCTCATATACCAAATTCATGTTATAATTAGGTAGTTGGATTCCTTTTTCATAATCACAATGATGATGATGACAATGATGATGACGACGACGACAATGACTATGATGATATATATGTGATGCCTACAACATATCATATAGAGACCCTCGAGCAACCACACACACATTATCTGACAAAAAGCCACGATATTGTTGAGCGAGTCAAAGTGCAGGTTAAGGAGATTACTCAGCAATATGAATATTTCAAGCAAAAGATTATTGAGTACACCATGTTCAGCTAGTGTGGCTCGAGGGCGACCCATAAGATTGTGTTGGGGGGCTGTTGGCAAGTGATTTTGGGATAAAGCGAGTTTTGCAACATCATGGATGTTGCGCAAGCTCAAATAAATAGCACAAGTGGAAGATATCGCGCAAAGTGGAAAATATAATATTTTACATATTTTGTGTCACCTTTTGTATTTTTGGACCATATTTTACGGATTTTGGGCATTATTTTATAGAATCAGTTAAGAGTTAGTTAGGAAGTCATCCAAGTGGATTGTGAATGTAAAGGTGCAAGCCTATAGGTAGATGTTGAATTGTAAGTGTTGAATATCTTGATCAAGTTCGAGATCATCGAGAGAAGTTTAGTGAAGAATATATTTGAGTATCTGAACTGGGATTTGTCGATCTATGAACTGTGATTTTGTGTGGAAGTAATATGACAAAATGGAAGTTAATCTGAATCTCTGTGTTCTTTTTTGTTTTACTTTTTTTTCTATTTTCTACAACTAAATGATGAATGTTATGTGAATATGCGACATGGATCTATAATGCAATGTTTCCTTGTTTTAAATGATGTTGTTTTGTTGGATCTGTTTGCGCATCAGTATGCTTACTGCAGTTGTGATTGGATGATGTGATATGTTAAAGAATAATGATGAACGATTCTTATAATGCTTAAGTGAGTAATTAGATCTATCAATGTTGCGGTAAGTGGATAAGTTGATGTACATAGTCCTCTCCTATTCTGTGAAAACTTGGCTCGATCAGCACTCCCTCGAACATCTCGGGTGAGACCTCATCTACTCTGCAAGTGTTGTCAGATGGGGATAAACCTGTCTGAGCTGGTGCTTAGGGATATCACAGTGGTTTTGGGTGTCGACAAAGTGGGAACCCCTGTCGACTAGTTTTGTTGGTTGGGTTTGTGTCAACGGGGAGATAAATAGAAAGAGCAAGATCCAAATGATAGGGGGAGCAATGAAAGAATGATGAATCTAGATGAATGCAAAAGCATGCTTGTAGAAAAATTTATTAACACACAAAACCAAAGCTCACCTTCAGGGGGATTTTGATACAAGTGTTTTCATTCAAGGCAATGTTGACATCAATGACAAAGGGGGAGATTGTTGAACATAGATTGTCATTGATTTCAAAGTATCAAACAAAAGAATCAAATGTTAAAAGATCAAATGTCAAAGAATCAAATTTTAAGAAACTGGTGTCAAAGACATTGAATTAAATGTCAAGGGGATTGCTAAAAGAACATCAGAAGAAGCTAAAGACTTCCTCACACACGGCCAACTTGAAGAAATACATATAGAAGAATGTGGAAGTCACATCATTGCAAATATCCCACCATGAGATTGGTCACAAATGCGCACATAATTATACATAAAAAAGAATGTTGGAAATGGAATACATGCACAAACACCATTTGTGAGACTTATTAATAGAGAGAGATAAAAACTTGTGTGTAAAAGTCCCACAAAAAAATGATATGTGGTATGAAGACTTGTAAAGGTAAATATAAGTTTTGAACCAATGTATGGAAAAGTCCCACAAGGATGTTGGCATATTTGCATCATAAAACACACAAAGGTAAATTGCAGTAAGTGGCATGCCGACGCAAATCCTAACTTGTTGAAAATGCAATATAGTGGGGCGTTATTGGATGCTAAGGAACTTCACCAAGTGGAAGCATATGTTGGTCCAAGTAAACTATAAATAATCTAGAGATGGATGTGGTGAAGTAAGCTTGAAAATAGTGAATATCTGAGATAATTGTTTGAACAAGATTCAGAATTTTCTTTGGGGTATCAATGGCTCATTGCACGCAATAAGTGTCTTTATGCAGCAGAGCTGAACTACACAAATCAGACAGTGATGAATAGTAAATAATTTATCTAGAAGAAAACGATACATGTATTATGGGTATGCGATATTCTTGCTTAGTAAAAGATGCAGACCGTAGAACAATAAGTGTGATTGAGCTAGACACTCAATTCAGACGCAGAACACGGATCAACGGAAGCGAGGCAGATCACAGTAATTATCGCACATTGTGTTTTGGGCAACTGTTTGTTCATATGCGTATCAAATAAATTATAGGAGATGTGGATTGTGAAGGCATTTAGAAGGATAAGGTATTTCTCTATTTGCAATTTTTTTAATACAAACTTATTTCATATCAGGGAGGTTGGATGGGGAAAGGAGCAGGGGGTTTCATCCTCCTTCTAGTCGGTGCTGGAGAATACAATTAGGGTGTTATAGCATCCTTTCTGTTGGTGCATATAAAACACAGAGGGTCAAAGTATCCCTCTAGTTGGAACTAGTAAATATAATTGGGGTGTTGTAGCATCCTTTATATTGGTGTAGATAAAACATAGGGGGTTGGAGCCTCCTTCTAATTGCAGTTGGTAAATATAATTAGGGTTTTGTAGAATCATTTATTTTGGTGCATATAAAACCCAAGAGGTCATATCCTAATTCCAGTCGATGTTAGAGAACACAAACGAAAGTTGGTGCTTCCAGAGAGTGCATTTATCCATAGGTCAGAGCTTGAAGCGACAAGTCGCAGTTTGCACAATCTTACAGATATCTCTCTAGGTTGGTGCTTGAAGATCGTGAGTCAGTCCTCATGCGGATTAAAGTTGTTCTAGGTCAGTGCTAGTAGCCCACAGATTGTACTTGGGGATCAAGTCAACTCCTGAAATGAGTGGGTGATCATGTTTGGAAATTGTAGTCTCCCACTTTTGTAATTATACTTATATATTTTTAGATATGAAATTATTCTCAAGTACTTGTGCATTGTTCTGATTGTTCTTGTTGATGTTTAAACGTTTTAATTTGTGAAAAACTGCTTAAGTTAAAAATATACATATATGTGCTATTACTAATTCAAACCCCCTCTTAATAATAAGATAAATCCAACAAAAATCCATGACATATTTTTAGTCCATTGCACTATCTTCCAAAAGGTGGATAGGTTAAAATTTTGGGTTGGCAGTAGATGCTTCTTTGATCACTTTCCCATTTTCTTGGAGATTGGGGTCAATGAGAATAAACTGGACACCTCATTTAAGTATAATGCATTATGGTGTTTGGAAGATGAAATGCAATGGATTGTTAAGCAATATTGGAAGCATTTGGAGGTGGATACAGAAATTAGTGTTGGTATCCAATTCCTAAAGAATATTTTTGTAGTTAAGGATAAGGTGATGGAATGGAGTAGAGAGCAACATCTAAAAAGGGATGGACAACTTATTCTTGTCAAAGAGGAGAATGAAATATTTTTTATTGCTCATCGAGATGGTTATTTTGAACTAAGAGAACATTATTATATTGTTGGGATCAAATTAAAAATCGACAAGTTGTTGCAAGAGAAAGAGGTGGAATGGAGATTAAAAAGTCGGGCTCTTTGGATTGCCTGGGGTGGTCAAAACACTAATTTTTTCCCTAACTTTGCTAAATTTCATAGAAATTCAAATTCTAGGAATTAATTGATGGTGAAGGGAATTCCATTAGAGATTTTGATGATCTGGATGGCTTGGTGGTATTCGTCCATTTCAAATCAATTTTTACTAAGACTTCTTGTCCAAATTTGGAGGTGGTTTTGGGCATGGTAGCTCATTTTCCTAGATTGATTGAGGAGGATGTCAATAAGGACATTTTTCATCCTATGACATTAGAATAACTCTAAGAAGCACTTGCATATTTCCATAAGGATAAGGATCTTGTCTTGGATGGATGGACTGTCGAAAATTTGATGGATATTTTTGACATAGAATTTGATGACTTAGTAAAGGTGGTGGAGGAGGTCAAACTTTCCAATTGGATTCCCTAGGGCCTCAATGCCATTTTTATGGCTTTAATCCTAAATTTGGACAGGTCATAGTCGTTTGATGATTTTTTACTTCAACTCCCTATGTACTCATATATAAGATCATTTCCAAGGTGATCATGGTCCACCTAATGCCATTGCAATTCTCTTGGAAATGATTTTGGCAGAACAATTTGGATTTCTTGTAGGGAGATTAATTCACGAGGCTATTGGCTCGACTCAGGAAGGCATTCATTCGATAAAGAGAGCCAACATTCATGCTAGAGTTAGCAAAATAGACCTATCCAAAGATTATGATAGATTCTCCCATTAGAGGAAATTTGAGGTCTAAAGTGGACCTCCTAAGGAGAATAATAAAATAAGAGTTAAAATAATAAAATAATAGTTATTAATTTTGGAGGAAGAATGAAAAAAACTACTTTTGTGTTCATATTTTTGACATATCTCCCTGTGTTTTTACTCAAAGTCTGAGCGGAAGATCTTGCGGGATGTGGAATTGAATTTCGCATCCAACGAGTACCCACACTGCATTCTTTTGATGGGCCCTGCTACCCCCAAAAAAAGAAATACTTAAAAAAATGTGATGATGATGTCATCATCACATTTTTTCAGGTATTTCTTTTTTTTTTGGTAGTGAGGGCCATCAAAAGTATGTAGTGTGGGTACTTGTTGGATGTAGAATTAAATTCCACATCCAACGAGCTCTCCCGCTTGAAATTTGAGTAAAAACACAGGGAGATATGTCGAAAATACAAACAAAAAAAGTAGTTTTCTTTTGTGACAAATATGTCAATTCAACCATTATGGTTGACTCATTTTATTGAAATTCTATTGGTTCTTGAATTCCAACTCACAAAATTTATTGTCGGCGCATTTTCTTATAAGGCACATTTTAGACCCCAAATTTCCTCTAATGTTGGTTCTACTTGATACTTTTTTTGCTGCAAGTAAGGTTCAGTTTGTATTTTCTTAGATTGATCATGAGTTGTGATATGTCCTCCTCATTTGTTGTCTTAATAAACGAATTGGGGTTAGATTTATTCAAGCCTAATTAGGGACAATGATAGGGGTCCCCTTTGTCCCTATATCTATTTATTCTTGTTGTGGAAGGGATTCATCAAGTGATACATGTTGCCAAAAAATGAGATCACTTCAGTGTATTTCATTTGGAGGTCACGAGAAATTAACATATTTGTTGTTCGTGGATGACATTCTTTTGTTTTGTTTTATAGAGGGGGGGAGGAAAAACACTTTAAAAAACCATTGATAATTTTTGATAGGATTCAAGCATTGAGATCAATGTTGGTAAGTCATCTTTATATTGCATGATTGAGTTGATAAATAGGACTCGACGTGACTAGGAGAGAGTTTTTCCTTTATTTTGCATAATTTGGAACAAGGTTTTAAATGTTTTGACTATGTACTTAAGCTAAACCAGTATGGAAACACTGAGTGGTCATGGCTTATTGTGAAAATTGAGAAGAGGGTAAATTGTTGGTGTAACAGATGAATCTCTTGCGACGGGAATATGGTTATTTTCAAGTCTAATTTGGAGGTTATTCTTATATACTAGCACTTGATGGATCATATTCCCAAGGCACTCTAAATAGAATTCGTCATGTTTGTTTCAATTTCTTGTGGAAAGGTAGGAATGCTTATCAAGGCTCCCATCTATAAATATGGAAGGACATTTCCACTCCTAAGGCTCTGGGAGGATGCGGAATTAAGAATATTTTACATTTTAACCAAGTTATGGAAACCAATTTGTCATGCAAATTTTTAACCAAAGACACTCTTCAGGGAAAGATATTGATTAAGAAATACATTTCTTTAGGCACCATTCTATACTAGACCAAAAGGACTAAAATTATGTTCAAATTAACCAGTGCAAAATCCCTTCAACAAGCATTCTCGGTGATTGGGTGACTTATTACTTGGAGAATTGAATCAAGGACCCAAGTTGGAATGGGAGTTGACACCATTATGTGTTGTGGGTCAAGGATTCACCTTCTTGTTAAATTGGTTGTCCATATACAAGAAAGAATATTGTGCACTTTATATTGATTTGCAAATCCTGCAACCACCAACCTTTGGAATCATGGTTGGTATAGGTATTAGGTTCTTAGATTGCTAGGCGTATGGGATCCTCTTTGGATAGATTTGTCTAGAGCTGAGAAGGGCTCACATTCAAATTGAGGAGGAGGTTGAACTCATTTGGGTTTTCAATTATTCTAGGGGGCATTACTTAATGAAACTTAGATACTATGAAGTTATTGAGGAGGGGGGTGGGGACATTTACTATTGATGGAAGAAGTTGTGGAAGGTCCTTATGCCTCCAAAAAGCACTCTATTATTATGTTTGATCTTGTGTAAAATAGTGATGACTTGGGATATGATAGAAAGGAGGGGAAATTAGAGGTCGAGAATATGTCTATTATGCATAGTGGAAGAAGAGACTAATGTACACCTATTTCACCAGTATTCCTATAGGAAGCAGGTGTGGATATAAATTGAGGAAAATTTGAATTTATAGGCATTATGGGTTAAATGTAATTTTTTGGAGTGTTGTGTAGACTTATTCTTTCAGCAGGATCTAATTTTTTTTTAGCCCTCCCTTACTTGACTAGATGGGGGGGTGTGATTGGCATGAAACCCTACAACCTTTTATGGCCAACAAGCTCCTACCTTTAATACCTTGGCCCAGATCTGTGCTCTTTTAAAGAAATATTCTCTTGTGTAGATTCCTCATCCTATGCATTGTGTTGGTAATTTGGGAATTAATAAGAATACTTCGTTGTGATTCTTTGATGGAGCAAGTCAAGGACATGAGTGTAGGAGTGGTATTAGTTTTATGGTATTCTACTTGGATGCACATTATTTTGTAGATAAAGGGGATCGAGGGACCAAACCTAACAATTAGGCGAAGCTCACTGCATTGTTCTAGGCCATGAAGCTCACCTTAGAGCTAGGGATAGTGTATATCCAAGTATTCAAGGATTTGTTGATAACCATTCGATGGATGAAGGGGGGAGTATGGGTACAATTCATTGTTCTACAACATTCGGCCTTTCAACTTGGAGATATCAATGTCCATTTTCAAGAAATGTCCTTCTCCCGTATGTATCGACAACACAATGTTGTGGTAGATTCACATTCAAAACATGTTATTTTTTTAATGTAGAAAAATTATATGTAGATGAATTTCGAGAGGGAAGCTTGATTTCCCATAGGACTTATGCCTATCATAGGGCATTTGCATACAATTTGTGTATTTTTTGTGCATGCATGGTGCTTATGATGGTTTTTATTTCTAGTTGTATTCTTTGATGGTAAATGACTATTCTCATATAGGCTAGAGTTTTTAGATCCTAGAGTTATCAAGGGAATCATTTTGATCTTTTTATGTTGTGTCCATCCACTTGAAGAATGTATTTTCTCTTCTACCTGAATAGAAAGTATGGTTTTTTTTCATGGAAAAAAATGTTACATGTTGAATATAGAAGTTGAGAAAGTAAGGAGAAACCGTAAGAACATAACAAGTTTATAGAACATATCACATCAATTAAGTATTTGTTCTCATACAAACATTAAAATATTAATAATAATAATAAATTAAATTAAACTAAAAAATGATCACATCAAATCAAAGCATCTTATGAAAAATGACAACATTTTTTTTAGTAAAAAAAGTTGGTGGCATGTAAAAGTTGCCATCTAACACTCATAGAAAAATCCATATTAAATATTTTTCGTTTTAACTATTAAACTGCAATGGATTTATATCCCATATCGATTGATACGCTCTTTACCAAATAAAAAAATAAAATGACCAAAAAAAAAAATAAAAAAAAAATAGATTGTAACAAATTTTCTTTTATAAACATTGAAAAACTTCATAAAACTTTATAACATGAACTTCAACTAATATTAAATCAAAGCAAATGAAAAGTATTAATAAGACTAATACGAAGAATATAATCCTTTTTAATTTTGTCACATCAAACTGCTTATAAAAACAATAAAATAAAAATATATTGAATTGGATACATGTGCTTATTTCTTAACAAAGTTAACAATGACATGTAACGGTTGCTACATGGTAATTTTATAAAAGTATATTAAATTTTTTAATTTTATTGTTAATTTTAAAAATATATTTATGTTAGATTAATAACCTCTTTTACCAATCACAATATGGAATAAGTAAAATTTGAAGTTATATTTTAATTTTTTTTAAATCAATTTATTAAATTGTTTTTTAAAATATATAATATGAAATTAAACTAATTCTAAATATATTTATTTATTTTAAATCGTTAACATAAACGATTAATTGATTTTGTATTAAAAAAAGGTTCAGGAGAATCCTAAACAACAGAGGAATAAGTACAATTCATTACAAAATTCCTCTTTTTGAGAAATTAAGATCTTCCATAAATTGCTAGTGCATAAGAAAATTACGCAATTTCTTTCACTACAGGTGTTTGTGAAGGTTATGTTATTGGTAAATATCATAAAGAAATGTTTGAAAAATGTAAATCTTGGTGCGTTAACAACCATTGCAACTAATCCATAGTGATATTTGTAGTCCTCTTGAAACTCCTTCTTTGTCTCTTGCAATATATTTTCTTTCTCTTATTGATGGCTTTAGTCACAAATATTGGGTTTGTGTTTTTAAGCATAAAAGTGAAACCTTTGGTATCTTTCAAGATTTTAAATCTATGGTTGAAAAATAATCTAGAAAAAATATTAAGACTTTAAGAACTAATAATGTGGGGGAATTCACTAAAAATAAATTTAATGCATATTTATCTAAGCATGGTATTCAACATCAAAATATTAATCCTTATACACCTCAACGAAACGGGGTAGATAAAAGAAAGAATAAAACTTTGGTTGAAATGGCTAGATGCATGTTTTATTCTAAGGATTATATAAACACTTTTGGGCTGAATCTATTTGTCATGCTAACTATACCTTGAATAGAGTCCCTAATAAAGTATTTTTGCAGGTTACTCTTGAAGAAAATGGAATGCAAAAAACTATGATATTAGTAAATTTAAGATATTTGACAGTGAATGTTGGGCATGTATTTCGAATGAAAAACGAAAAAAAGTTTAAACCCAAATCTCAAAAATCTATCTGCATTGGTTATTTTGATGATTCCAAAGCATACATGCTATTTAATCCATCTTCCCAATATGTTATCACCAGGAAAGATGTTCAATTAAATGGTATTTCTCCTCCTCTTGAGTCTATTGAACCTCATGTTAACTTGAATTTGCATTCATCTTCTGTGGCTCCTATTTTTGTTACCCCTTCCTCTACTTTTGTTCCTACTCTTGATCCTAGTTCACCTTCTTCTTCAAGTGATCCTCTAGAATGTCCCGAAGATACTAGTGTGGTTCCTACCACTACTCCTCTTCTTGTTTGGTCGTGGAAAACTCTTCAATCTGAAGGTTTTAAGATTGGTATTCCTTTCGATACTCGTCGCACTAGATATAACTTTTCTCTTGTGACTAAAGTATTGGCCACCGATGATCCCTCTACCTATTTTCATGCTAAAGATAAACCTGAATGGGAGAAAGCAATATTTGTTGAGTATGACTATTTTATGAAAAACAAGACATGAACTCTTTACCTCTTCCTCCTTGAAAGGATTTTGTTTATGTAAATTGATATATAAAACAAATTTTACTGCAAATGGACAAATTGAAAAACATAAAGCTTGGTTAGTAGAAAAAGGATTCTCTCAACATGAAGGTATTGACTATACTAAAACTTTTGCTCCATTTGTTAAAATGAACACAAAAAGAACTATTATTTCTCTTGTTGCATCTTATCAATGGAAAATACACCAAATGTATGTCAAGAGTGTGTTTTTTAGTGTTGATCTTCTTGAAGACATTTATATGAACAACTACCTAGTTTTATTTTTGTTGACACTTTTTGTTTAGTATGCAAATTGAACAAGTCTTTAAATGGTCTTAAATATGCACATAGAACTTAGTATGAGAAAATTTGTGTTCATTTCCTAAAGAATGGTTTTAAGCAGTGTATATCATATCCAAATATGTATGTTAAGAACCATGACGATGATTTCCTCATTGAGGTGCTTTATGTGGCCGATCTTGTCATTACTGACATCTTGATTACACTGATACAGGAAATGAAGAATAATCATCAAAGACAATTTGAAATGAACGACTGAGGCCTCCTGCATTAGTTTTTGGGTCTACAAATTTTGGCATATGGATGATGGTATATTCTTTCTCATCCTAAGTATGAAACATATTTACTTGCTTAGTTTCATATCAATGATTGTGAGCTTTCACCTACGCCATTCTATTCTTGTGTAAAGTTAACTATTGATTGTGACAACCCTCTTGTTGATGCGACTTTATATCATCAACTTGTGGGGAGTTTGATATATTTGACACAATAGAGCAAATCTCTCATTTGCAAGTAGCATGGTTTCGATTTTTATTCAAATGCCTCATGCAATTCATTAGAAATCAATAGATATGATTCTCAGATATTTACAGGGGATAGTCCATTGTGGTGTTTAATATTCTAGCATGGTTATAGTTTCACTTCTTGGTTATACAGATTATGATTGGGTAAGAGATGATTTGGAGAGAATGTCTACTACAAGGTGCATCTTGCAGCTTGGTTCAAGTCCTATTTCATGGTCCAGTAAGAATTTGAGAACTCTTTCTCTTTCGTCTTATGAAGTAGAGTACAAGGCAGTTGAAGAAGCAATGTGGATCCAACATGTTCTTATAGAGCTTGGACTGGTTCAGAAGTATCCTACCGAATTAAGATGTGATAATCATAGTGGAATCTAGCTTGTGTATGATTAAATGTTTCGCTCCCATACTAAACACATTAAATTGGATACTCATTACATTCGAGATCTTGTTGTGGATGGTGTTGTTTGTTTGGAGTATAGTCCCACAAAAAAGCAAGCAACTGATATCTTCACAAAATCCATGACAGAAGCAAAATTCGTGTATCTGTAAAGTATATTGGGAATATAGGAAGTTGTCATCAAGGGGTAAAATTATGTAAAGCCATCTTCCTCCATTTATGTGTTGTTCTACCATTCATTATTAAGGGGGGCTGTTGGAGGTTGTAATTTTAATATTAGATGTGCAATGATGTCTAGTATGATATTGTTAGATATGTTATCTAGTATTGGAAGACGTAAATAATGCCAGCCTTATGTAAAAGGAGTTAACCCACATGCATCGTAGAGAAATATTCTCCTATTACCATTTATTATATAAATAGGTGGAAAATCATTTATCCCACATGTATTGTGTTATGTAATTCTTCCTTACCTATTGGTATATAATAAAGGTAAAGGAGATCCTTTTGGCATATGTTGAGAATTATATTCTTATGTTGATGTAAAGTTGTGAAGCATATGTGGAGAGGAGTTCACTTGTAATATTGGATATTTTTGAAGAATAAAGAAGACCAAACCTTCATGTAGATGGTTCTCATTCTTGTTTCATATTTATTTGTTGCTTATATAGATAAAAAGATACACTAATAGATTTTGTTGTGCCTCTGATTTTCACATGTTGTATCGTAATAATTGATACAACATTTTTTTCTGTAATTGATTTTGTATTAAAAATAAAGATTGAGGAGAATCCTAAACACCACGAATAGGTACATTTTAATTCATTACAAAATTCTCTTCCTTGAGATTTTAAGATCTTCATTTCTTTAATAGAATATTATAATATTACTCACTAAAAAAATTACTTATTCAATTCGACTAAAAATATCATTTTATTAATTAAACTTGTAACTTTAATTTACTAACCAAATTACCACCATTTGTTATTATATAGGTAGCATGACCAGTGCTTAGGGATGTTACCCAACATTTTTTTTAGTAATTGGAGCTCCCCCACTGAGTGGAAGAGCTCGGCATACATAGATCTTTTCTAAGATTGATTCCTTTAGGTGCCTCTCATTTACTGAATATATTTTAGTGGGATGCTGATTTTTTATATTTATTATAAAGTTTCTAGATTATTAAGTACGATTTTCTTGAAACCAACTTGAAGAATTGGATGATGCAACCCTAACCTTTTTCCCTTTACTTGAGGAATTGGTAATAAACATTCCCTATGTGTTCCATGCCTAACCTTTTTTGTTTTCCTTTACTTGAGGAAATGGTAATAAACATTCCATATGTGGTCCATGATCTCTAAAATCCCCTCTTGAATAATTCCCTTTGTAAGCCCAATGAAAATTAAGTTGTATCCAAATGGAACCCACAACTTAATTGTTGTCCTTTAAAACCCCTTCTTAATACAATAGCCTGAAATTCCGATGCGCAGCATAATAACAATCAAGTTATATGCTCAATTGGTAAGACGTGCGTACATTCTCTCGGTTTGGGGAGAGGTCACAGGTTCGAGCCTTGAGTCCTTTGGGTTTAGGCCTTCTGCGAGGATGACCGACCATTTACCACCTCTACCATCCACTAATGCGGGGAAATATTGTTGGGTTTCCTGTGCATATTTCTATATGAAAAAAAATGGCCCCAAGGGTTAGCTCAATTGGTAAGATGTGCGCACACTCTCTCGGTTCGGGGAGAGGTCATGCGTTCAAGCCTTGAGTCCTTTATGGTTAGGCCTTCTGCGAGGATGACCGACGATTTACCACGTCTACCATTCACTAATGTGGAGAAGTGTTGCTAGGTTTCCCGTGTATATTTCCATACGAGATGCATCCTTGTTGATGGGTCACAACCTTAACAGTTTTCCATTATTAACATTTTGAATGGCATTTAATGAAATTTCTAAATATTTTTAAATTCTACGTCTCCACATTTGAGATAGTTAAATCATGTTCACTAGGGATAGGATCTACTAGCACTAAAGGTGTGACGATACACCAAATTAATAAATAAATAAAACATTGGTGTGATGCTTGCCATTCACACCTAGAAAGGTCAAAGGTTCTATATGGATATAAAGTAACTAGTTTTTTATTAGTATTTGTCGAAGGTAGGGTATTGTTGTTTTTTATAATCATTGACCAAGTATTAGTTTGCTTTAACTCGAAGGCAATGCAATATTTTAACCAAAGTTTTAAATTTTTTTTTATTAATATATCAAGAAGTTTTTCTTCATGAGTAAGTTATAAAGAATTGATATGTAGACTCCATAAATTAAAATTAAATTTTATGTTTTATATTTAAATTATTGTTATTTTTTAATAATTTTTTTTAGAAATAAAAATTTTCATATAATTTTGATAATCTTGACTTAAGAAGTATTTTTGATAATTTTGACTTAAAAGGTATTTTTGGAAGATTTTTGAATTTATATATAACTTTGAATTTATTTTTAAGAGATATTTTAGTGTGTGAATTTTATTAAAAATTTTAGAAGTTTTTAGTGCCCAAAATTGTTCCTATTCTTTTATTCAAGCTTAATGATCAAATCCTTAGACAACATGTACACATTAATAACTCTCTCTTTCTCTCTCTCTCTCTCTATATATATATACAATTTTGAATTTATTTTTAAGAGCATATTTTAGTGCCTAAACTTCATTAAATTCTTGAGGACTTTTTAGTGCCCAAAATTGTTCCTAGATTTTTATTCAATCTTAATGATAAAATCCTTGGCCAACATTTACACA
>LPNX010175831.1:180686-228140 GCA_001517045.1 Pseudotsuga menziesii | reverse complement strand
AGAAAAATAGAGTGGAAGCACACAAGAAAGGCGGGAAAATACTAAGCATCAGGCGAAAACACGAACTCTCCTCGGCGGGCGGAAAACTACGGATCGGATGATTAGTTCATCAAGGAGCCGCAACGACGGGAGATGGATAGACTATGGGCTCCACGAAAAAATAACATATCGCTAATCAGAGGCTCGGAAGACTAAACTGCATTTCGTCAGCACATAAACCAACTAACCGTTGGAGAGATGGCGCACTATGCAGCCGCAACGGCAGGAGACGAAAATACTACGGGCTCCGCGGCAAATAAAACATATCGGCGAGGGGAAGAACTAAGGACTACGAAAGAATAGTCCTATTCACAGCCGCAACGGTGGAAGACCATCAGACTGCGAGTTTCGCGGTCAACATAAAACATTGGCGAAAGGAAAATTTATATGGCGGATGGTTAGTCTGCTGAGGAGCCGCAACGGCGGACGACATAAGGACTATGGCTTCTGATTAAAGTTATAAACCATTCCGAGAGCGAAAAGAAAAATATCGCAAATTCAAAACCTTGGCATCGAAAAATAAAAGAGCTAACCGTCGGAGCATTCAGCGTCTAGCTTCTGCAACGGCGGAAAACGTAAAGATTACGGCTTCCGTTTTACTGTCCAAAAAACTTCTGACAGCGAAAATTTATCGAAAAAAAAAGTGTTAAGTGTTTGAAAGATTTAGGCTGGGCAATGATGAAATCAATTCGTTTAACCTCCGAAATAGTGACAGCAAAGAGAAACAAGCTCCAACTCGAACGTAAACAGACTTCCGATAGCGATGAAGGAAATCATTCAAACCAAAAAGACATCATTTTCAAAACTCCACCGTTAATGCGTTTGTAGATAGGAAGCAGTTTTCCGAAAAGCATGAAAGCAACTGACCTCACTTCAACTTCGAACAATCCAAGTTTGTAGCAGAGGGAAGAACAAAATAGAGTTCATGAATCCACACACTCCCAGGCAAGATAAAATAAAAAAGGAGGGTCCAAAATTTCAAAAAATTTGGGAGAAACGTTGCAGCTGCAACAGGAGGACATCTAGTGGCTTATCCTTTGAATAGCTTGCCAGCTATCAAAATTAAACTACAATACATATGATAAGGAATTCCATGCTTTGGTGCATGTCTTGAAAAATTGGAGGCAATATGTCCTAGGCAAGGAAATTGTTCTTCATATGGATCATCATCCTCTAATCTTCCTCAATTCCCAGTCCAAATCCAAGATCAATGACACCTCATATGGTCTTCCTACATCCAACAATTCCATGTAGTCATTATATACAATATGTGTTGTGTGAACAAAGTGATATATCTCCTTGACCTTTCTCTCACACTCACCTTCCCTATTATTGACATTCACATAAAAATTTATGGTGAGTGGAATCAATAGTATGCTGCATATCCATATTTAGGGCCTATCACTGACAAATTTCAACACCCAGTAGTGGTCAACCAAATCCCCATTTCAAACTACACACTCTGGGATTGATGGTTCTATAAACTCTCTTAGATTTGTGTGCCCACTTTTAATGATCATGCTATTTGTATTCATGAAGAACATTCATCGATTTACAGAGGGCATTTTTTCACCAATAACACATTGCAACACTTGCAAAAGTATTTATTCATTTTTACTAACCATCTCATAATAGGTCAATGATTTTAATTAGTCATCATGTCGTATGCGGCTAGATGAATCCTACAAACTACAAAATCAGGTTATATCAAACCTTGCCAATTCCTTCCATGCTTTGGGAAGCCATTTCATTTGACTTTATTAGCACTTTCCTAGTGTCATCTCAAACAAAACAATATATATGTGGTTGTTTGTTGATTATGCAAAATATCATGTTTTCTACGATGTTGAATAATTTCAACACATAAGATAGTAGACATGTTGTTTTAGCACATATTATCACATCTTAGAGTTGATTTTACAATCACCTTAGATAGTGATGTTCGCTTTCTAAGTCATTTTTGTTGGTTGTTGTGGTAGCTTATGGAATATAAACACCAATGCTTATGGAATACAAGCAACAATATCTCACTATCTTTCACCCACGAACAAATGAACAAGCATAAGTAGTTAATCATACATTGATCGATGCAGAACATGAGAGTACAACCCCCAAGAAGGGATCTCAATTAGTAGAGAACTTTTCCATGAGGACACATTTTCATATATCAAGCATCATTTAGTTGCACAACTTATTATTTATATCATCCTTCCAGCTACATGCACATCATGTATTCTTTATCTTTCTTTCTAGCCTCGGTTTCTATGCATTGAGTTTATTATTTTCTTTACCTAGTAGTTACCTGGAGTGAACCCATTGTAGACCTATAAGAAGGTGTTTTCCTATATGAATAACATATTTAATATATTCTGGGTTTACAATGTTTGTCTTATTTTCTCGCTTGCCTTGGTTTTCTTCATTTGTTCATAGTTTTTCCAAGATCGGGCTCGTTAAGACAATGTAGCCATGCTCTGCTCTAGTAGATAAAATCTCATTTATAGATCATTTTCAACATGTTCTTCGGGATGATTCCCCACCATTGTCTGTCCTCAGCTTCTCTATAGGCTCGAAAACAATGTTTGTCCATTATTTTGGTATTCATTGTGGGTCTTACTATACAAGTCTTCCCAAATATTTTCAAATTTGCGCTTTGATACCATAAATTTGTAAACAATCATCTTTGATGTAGTTTCTTTAGATATATTATTTTAGATATCAATTGAGCTTTGTTATGGATGTTAATTGATCTTCGTTATGGATATAAATTGAGGACATCATGCGAACATCTTGCATTTTCCCACAATCATTTTCCAACCAGCAACTCAATGCACAAAAAATGACCTCTTCCTTTGTTCAACAAATTGTCGGAATTCAGTCACAGGTCCAGGAAACTCTCAATAAAACCAGAAACATGTGAACACTCTATGATAAATTTTGCAATGCCTCCCCCTTCAACAATAGAGGCATAATCTAGTTATTCCTTAAAAAGAAACACTTTAGAATACATAAAATTCATTATGGGCCATATGAAATTTTGTAGTAGATGGTGTCAATGCCTTCAAACTAGACTTGTCACGTCAATGGGGTATTCACTTGGTCATAATGTTACCCTATTGAAACATTATGAACCATCTCAACTCGAAAAATATTTTCCTTAATCTCTCATCCTAGTCACAATGTGCCTAACTTTCATCCCCTCTCATGCATGATACATTTATAGACTTATAGACTCTTGTAGCATAACTACTCATTCATTTTGGAACCATGCCACTTGTTGGATCTCAAGGTAAACTTCTCACTCAAGAAAAATACAGGATGAGTCGACCCGTAAGTTTCCTCATCTTCAATCATAAGTAGGAACACTTACTACTTGAAACAAGGAGAAATTGATATAAAAAGAGAGCTAGAATGCAAGAAGAAACACATCCAACTTAGAGAAAGCATGCCCTTAGAAAACATGCTCAACTTGGGAAGAGTAGGTAAAATATATTATAATTTATTTATGAGTAATTGAAGGATGTTTAATCAACATGGAATATTTATGAGTAATTGGGATGTTTAATCAACTATAATTTAGACTCAAATACAACATGGAATCTTTAATTTTCTACTTTAAATCATACCAGCATCACTTCATAAAACTTGAACCTTTTCCACCAAATTGGAGCCAAAAAATAGTCTTGAACTTTTAAAAACTCATTCTCGACAACAGGGTCAGATCCTTCCATATGATGTACTACTGGAGATCTATTTGGATTCCCTCCATCACCTCTAGGCTTGATTTTATCTCTAGACCATATTTAGAGTGTAATCTGGCCAACAAGTCATGCAAGTGGAATTTGGCCATATAGGAGGTGTGCAACCTTCACCCTTCATAGACTAGGTATATAAATTTAGAATTGGTAAAATAATGGCTAGTTGGAAGGATGATCCTGATCCCTACATGACATATATACTATATTTTCTAAACCATGAAAACATTATTTTATTTTCTGTGAAATATCATGCATGTGTGGGACCCACCCAATGACCAACAAAAGGATCCATCATTGATTTTTTTTCCAAACTAGGTCAACTTATCATGAAATACGAACTGATAAACCTTAACATCTAGGGAATTTTGATATGGGAAGGTTTCATAACTTGGAAATAATCCCAAGGAGGACTCTCCGAATGCCAAAAGATGGTGGTCCTCAAACAAGTCAGACAAGGCTAGATTAAGCTTGATCGAGTGTCGACAAGACATTGTTGTACACTTTGTCCTTAATGGATTCGATGAAGGTGTGATGTGTGATAATAGGCTAGATCATATTGTAAATATGAAAACCATTTATCCCTACTAAACCAAGGTTTATGACCAAGGTCCTAACCAAAATGAAGTTGGGACCTTGAAACTAACTTGGATTGAAACTATGTGACTTGAAATTGAATTCTAATACTCTTATAGTACTTGATAAGTCATTATGTACCTATAAATAGTAATTGAGTGCAAGCTTTTACTACTCTTCAATATGTAAATAGTCATAATGATCATGACTCTTACCACATTCTTCGAATAGAACCAGATTTTTAGAAGGTTTCTTGGATGAACCATCCTACTGTTTAGGAAGATAAATTGTAAAACACCATGTTGATTCCAATGGATATTTTTGGGTCAAAAACCACTTGGACTAAAATATATTCATTTAATATATTCAAATTAGTTGTGAATAATTCCACTTTGTAATCAAAATTGACAAACTAATAAAGAAAATATACCTCAAGTTATATGGATGTCCAATGTTAATTCAAAATAAAAATGAGAAATAATAGAAATGATGAAAATCAACAAGGTAATAAGGTATACATATCACTAATTAATCATCTTATAATATGGAATCAATAAGAAAATAAAATTTGTTGACACAGTTCTGTCGACAGGGGTTCACTCTGCACTGTTGTCAACAACCATCGACACAGACTCCCTAAACATCGGCCCGAAAATCTTTTACCCTTTCCAGCAACGCCTATGAAGCAGGTGTAGTCTCACCCAAGATGTCTAAGGGAGGTTTGCAGGAACCAAATTTCCATATTAGGAAGAGGACACACTTTATCTCATACTTAATCTTAACATTGCCCATAAATCTAGGATTATAACAAGGTACCAAGCAACCACACCATTAACTAGTTCTACTTATCATTATAATCCTTATTCACATTAACATGTATTCAGATAAACATAGATATCGACATACCCAATGAGGTGTGGCTCAAGTTCAAGTCACTGTTTGGGAAGACAAATGAGAAGAGAGGGCACCAACTCGAAAATGAGTTGATCACATTGAGTCCAACTCACTTTGAGACAATCTAGGATTTATTCACCAAGTTCAAACCTGTACTTTAGTTGAAACAGTGTGGCATCGAAAAGAAGGAAGAGAAGTTGATCTTGTCCATTCTTTCGAAGATAGGGCCTGAATATTCTCACTAATACATCTGGGCAGATTTTTCCATGAAATATTTCCACGTTTTGAACATTCGTGGATTAATACTTCATTTTTTTTATCATGGCGGAAAACCCATGGCAATATCGACGTTTTTAATTTTTGATGAACTTTCGTCTCTATATCGACAATATATGGCTATCTTTAATTTAACATTCTTATTTATTTAAATCTTATTTGAAAGGGGGTACATTTGGGACCTCGTCGCGGGAAATAAAATCAACTTATTTTGACTTACATATTGCCATTTGAGGTACTTTCTATAGATGCACCCATCAACAAGCTATAGCCTAACACTTTCATATTATTTTTCTCATCATCCTATGAGATAGGGCGGGAATTTCCCTGAGGCCATTGAGGCAGCTTTTCCAGTACTGGAATAGTGCAAAACAGTCTGAAACTTTGTTTTGGCATACCATTATCTTTGTCATCAAACATCTTCTTTGATAACTAAGGCCATGGTGAGATAGCCTCTTCAACAAGTTGTAGGATGGTAGCTTCAGATAATTTTTATCATACACCTATAAGGTACAGCGGGCATTTTCCAAAGGCCACAAGAGCCAATTTTTCCAACACTTGGACAATTTTCTTAGTCTGGTCCAATTTGCCTAAAACAATGTTTTGGCAGGTTCATAACTTCTTCCTCGACTACTTCCAAGACAATATGAATACATGGTTAGGTAGGAACCATATCAATCTACAAGACCCCCATATGGTGTGGGAATTTTCTTCAACACACATTTTTTGGCGAACATTTTATTACGGATACCTGAGCCAGTTTTCCAACACCTAAGTCATTTTCAAGACTTTCTCCAAAATTTATTCTGAAACCTTGTTTTGGCAGATTCATAACTTTTTCTTTAGACATGCTTAAGGAGAAATAATACCATGGTTAGGTAGAAAAAACAACACAATACAAGACCCCCATGTTCTACGGGCATTTACTCTAACCCATAATTTAGGGTAGGCATCTTTCTTAGGCTACTTAGCCAGTTTTGCTTACTCTTGCACAAACTCCTGTTTTGGCAGGTCCATAACTTCTCCCACATGTACTTTTAGTACAAACTGAAGAAATGGTTAGGTAGGAAAAACAACAATCGATAGGACCCCCATGTGGTGCAGGCATTTATATTCTCCTTTAAATTATGGCGTGCATTTTCCTAACGAAATTTTTACTAATTTCCCCATACTTAGTCATTTACCTGTTTTTCACCAAATTACCATATATTTCCAAAATGATTGTCATTAATGTTGTCATCAATGACAATTCTATTCATCACAATCTTCATGTTTTTTTTTATAGAAATTGGTATATAATACACTGCATTTAGAAATATACTTATATCTAATGTATTTGACAAGTTACTGTTTGGTATGGTGTAGGTAAGACAATTACTTGTCACTACAAGGATTTTTCACTATGATTGAAAATGCAAGGAAGCTTGCTTAGTTTAGAGCGACATTAGAGATAGGTGAGGGGAGATGGAAAATGTTATTTCCCTTGCTCTGATTGCAGGGGCTTGCAAAGAAGAAGAATTTTAATAATGACAACTAAAAGACATTTTAGGGAGAAGGGGCATGCCGAAGGGGGTTATGAATATCGTCCCTTGGTAAGAGGTTATTCAATTTTTAATGTATTCTCTGTAATAGTCATCATGTCATGAATTTCACTAAAATGTCTTATCGTTTTATTATATGTTCTATACACACTAATTTTACTATGTTGTTTGTAAATATATAAACAATGCCCCCAAAATGTCGCCTTCCAAAGAGTTATTTTCCAAGTACTAACAGAAATACTCATTTACAGGGTGACGAACACCTAGATCAGAATATTGAAGCTGATCAAATTCTTAATGATGATATGGATGGAGATAATGTTAGTGATACAAATCAGGAAGATGAGATACATAGATTGATCCAAGACACATTTGCTCCAATGGATGAGGACAACTAGGATGATAGTCATGATGTTGATCCTCTACTCGAGAAGTCACGTCAACCTCTTTATGGAGGCTCAAAAACAAATATTCTATCTACTATATTGTTGTTAGTGAACTTGAAGGTTTTGAATGGTTTATCAAACACCTGTCTCACACAGATACTAAGGTATGTAATTTGTTAATTATTTATGTCTGGATGTTCACATGTACATGAAGGGTTGAATTTTTTCCTATATTGCTATTGTTATATAATTTGTATAGTATGGATGCAATCTTGATGATTAATATTGTTTACATTGACTTATTCTTTTGAATTTTGTAGATAGTTAGGTGAATTTCTATTACCAACGTGAAAATTTTTACCATGCACATATCGAGAGATATATATGATTATGAAATAATTTGGAATGGAGTATCAAGCTAATGATGCATGTCCTAATGATCATATCATATACTATTGACAATATGCATTAGAAGATGAATGCCCACAATGTCAAACAAGTAGGTATCGAACCGATAAAGTAACAAAAAAGGTGCCTCACAAAGTTCTTCGTTATATTCCGATAATTCCATGTCTGTAGTGGTTGTTCAGGTGTCAAAATATAGCACAGCTTATGGATTTCCATGCAAGGAATAGAATTCAAGATGATGTTCTTTGAATTCTTGCAGATGGGTCTGCATTTAGGTACATCAAAGAAAAGTGGCTAATTTTCAAAGAAGAACCTCGTAATGTTAAAATTTTGTTGGCAGCTGATGGTGTCAATCCATTTGGAGATCTGCGTTCTACCTACTCAGTGTGGACTATTTTTTCATCAACAATAACCTTCCTCCTTGGATGTTGGTCAAGAGAGAGCACACAATGTTGGCAATGATTGTTCCAGGTATTTAATTAATTTGTATTTTTTTACTTGAAAGTCTGATCACTAAATATTTCATTTCTTTGTTTCATGCATGATAATTATGTTGTTTATATATAATGACATATAGCTAAATATAATTAATCATGCATGTTAGACCAATTAGGTAAGTACCAGGTTAAAGAGATGAACGTACATATTGAGCCTCTTATCGATGAGTTGTTGAAGTTATGGGCTGGCGTCACTATGTATGACATCTCTAGAACAATAGGGCAAAGACGATTTCAATTCCATGGAATACTTGGATGGACAATTCATGATGCTCCTGAGTTAACACATTTTTCTGGTATATTGTTACTTTCTTTTGTTCTTTAATATGATATATATCTATTGAAAATATCATGCATTATTTTAAATGGTAATTCTAATTCGCTACACTAATTCATATATCTTGTAGGTCTTCAAACAAAGGGTAAATTTGCATGTCCATCTTGCGGTCCCAGGATAAAATCTCATCATTCAAGGAGTTTAGTAAAGGAAGTGTTTGATGAGTATAGGAACTTTCTTCCTAAAAACCATAGTTATAGAACTACAGACAAAGCAAAATTCAATGGTAAATAAGAGAATGGAAAAAAAACCACGAAGAATGACACCTCACCTATGGAACTTGGAATATAATAGAAATCGTCAAGGTATCCCTTATAATACAAGGGCATTTGAACCGGGTATAGAGCCTTATGTTCTTCCCAGTCAATGTGAGCAAGTATTTTACTCAAAGGTACCAGGTAAAGCAGGTTCGTCATACGTTGTTAGATACGCTCCAAGAGGAAGACCAGTAAAGTATAATCATGTAACACATATTCCATTAAAATTGGAAATATTTTATTACAAGAACAACCCCATAATTGATATTTTTGGTTATTTTTGAATTCTAGATCCCCTATTTAATTCCAATTTTAATGAAATATGTGTTATGTAGATGATGAAGATAATCACGAAGAAGAAGAAGATGATGATGATTCAGATCAGGAGCAGGTGGATGCAGTCAATGTGTTAGATGAAGAAGTTGAAGAGGTTGATCATCCAAATGTAGTAGACGATGATCTCATTGACGATGTCGATGACTATATTAGAGAATATGCCATTGATGGTGATGTTGATGTGAATGAGCCTTTCATCAATATGTATTCTGAACCAGATCTTGATACAGATGTTGAGTTGGAGGAAGAAGAAGATGAATGATATTTAATTGTTGAAGAGTAGAGGCACATGTTTATATATTTTATGTCATGAAGATATTTATATGTTTTTACTTCCAAATGCCTTTTCAACTTTCTGATTTTAATACTTAGCCATTTTTTCTTTCTTAATATGCAAAATAATATTTTTCCTACTTTTGGCGAATTTCTGAAAAATGGGTCTCAAATATCCCTTCATATCTCTCAATCCGTGATACCTATGTAAAACATAAGGTATATTTTTGTGTATTGTTATGTACTTGACAAAAACCTATTTTGGTTTTCAAAAAAACTTCTCCATATTCTCGAAAATCATGCCCAAAGTTTGTGACTAAAACAGTAAATTATTTAATATTTTAAACCCTGAAAAAAAGGTCGTAAAGATCAATTCGAATATTTCAATCCATGACACCTGTTGCAAAAAATGAGAGAGGTTGTTGTGAATGAGTCCGTGATGGACAAAAACCTCTTTTGGTTTTCTTAAATTCACTTCCATCTACTTGTAATATCATGATCAAGATGATGATGGTGATAACGAAGACATTGATGATGAAGATGATGATTATGGTGATGATGATAAGGAAGATGATGATGATGAAGAAGATCATGATGACGATGATGACGACGACGATGATGATGATTATGAGGATGATGATGATGATATTGATGAAGAACAATAAGGAAGTATGGTCATTTGAAGAATTTATCAAAGAATACTATGATGTGCATGTGTTTGATGAGATTTTATCATGTCATTTCCCACTTGTATTTGATCATGAAGAGGATATGGCTGATAATATTGTTGAAGTTAATGATTTAGACTCCCATGAACAGAATATTTATGATTCAAATGGGAAATTCATTGAACAATTAATTTCATATCCTTATGAATAAAACAATGAAGAAACTATTGCATATAAAAGTAAAGAGGATTTGGTTGATGAGAGTATCCAAGATCCCATTCCACCCTTCAACAAATAAAAATATTTGGTAAGCATGTTGTCCGCTCAAAATTATAAATTCCATGATCCCGTTATTGATTATTTTAAGAAGGATCGTCTTAAATAAAAATCGTTGGAAGATGAGGAATTAGAAGAGGTATTTACCTCTCCATTTGATGAATATGGGCACAGCCAAGGATCTGAAGTTAGAGACATTACCTTTTAGATTCCAATCATGATAGGGATATCAATTATTGTGAAAAAATTTGGGGCCCTATTATTGACAGTCATGGTGATGTTTCTAAGGAATATAATGCATAATTTTGAGGTCCTTGGACAACCCAAAATAGAGGAGGTAAATCTAGAAATTTTACAAGATATTTTCTAGTCATATGCTCCTATGCATGATTTAGATTTTGGGTAGTACAGTGAATATATTTATGAATATGTGTTTCATCCATGTACACTAACTTCTGGGAATATTTATTGCAAAACTTTCAAGGAAATTTCCAACCACCCTCTACCTTGTATAATGCATATTTTTCTCAAAATATATAGCAAATTTGAGACATGGAGAGAACTTAGAAAATTTCCTTCCACAAACCAATTTTGATGAAGTTGTATGTGAAAAGTATATTGGAAATAGCACAGGTCAACCATTTTTAAAATCATCATGTTCAGAAATTTATGTGCGTAATTTCCAACCACGTTCTCAATAAAAAAGTTCAGATTGTGGAGAATGTTTCTAATGATATTTTCCAGCCAATAGTACCCTTAATTTTTGGTGCATTTTC
Source organism: Pseudotsuga menziesii (assembly GCA_001517045.1). Taxonomy (NCBI): domain Eukaryota; kingdom Viridiplantae; phylum Streptophyta; class Pinopsida; order Pinales; family Pinaceae; genus Pseudotsuga; species Pseudotsuga menziesii. Next base: position 216,848 of record LPNX010175831.1, on the reverse strand, counting down.
ATGCGTATTTTAGCATGAAATCTTATGTTATGGTTGGAAATTGTGCGGGATATCCATTTGGTGATTGCAGAAATTTATAGCCATGTATTTCATCAATTCCTCTCATCTTTTGCATGTACTTTCAATTAAAAATAATATTATTAATAATGATAATTATATGGGGCTACAAGCATTTCAATTTAATGTATATTGTATAAATTTTTAACCAACAAAAGGAGGGTATATAGCCCTAGATTTGGGGCTGATTTGTTTTTCTATATTTCAATTGTCATTTCATATCTCATGCACATTTTATTTGAAGGATAGCCATTATTATTTGAACAATGTTCCCATAAGACCTTGTTACTTGAAGGGAGTGATGATGGAATTGTAAGGGTTGAAGAGGGAATAACTTATGATGTTTTCATCCATGGTGATGTGTACATTAGACACATCCATTGGTGTATAGAATAAGCTTAAAACAATGACACATGCTATCCTTAGAAATATTTTTATTCTTCTAATTCCCCATATGTTTAAGGACCTAGTTTATCTAATTGGGTCCTTAATTCCTAAGTTAACTGTTGTTGTAATTAAATGCAACTAAATTATACTTATAACTTAATAATTGAGAATATTTTTAGTTGTAACATAACAACAATCATAAAATAACCCAATAATTATGTTCAATCAACATATTTTTTTTAACAGAAGCCGAAGAAGGTTTATATATATATATATATAAAGCTGAGCACAACCATCCTTACAGCCTGAAATCAAAAGGTTGTTTTGCTACAATAGAGTTTACAGAAGCAAATAAGAAAACTATAAAAAAGAGGGATATTCTGATTCTTTTCCTGAAACTGAGATTGCCCCTGTAGGGGTATTGTCTAACAAAAAGATTGTTCAATGGTAAGCAAAAATACATAATAACCTAAATAGATTTCAGCAAAACACAAAAATTGCAAGACAATGCCGAGAGAGAAAGGCCTGTCATTTTTTAGCTTCTTGGACGAGGATTGGCTTGCCAACCGAGGGCTCCTCCATCTAATGGTCTTTTGTAGTTTCATTATAGTGGCTGCCTTCCGCCATTTTGGTTAATTTCTAAACATCTTCCTTAAGATAGTCAACTTTTTCCATTAACTCATTCAGATCCCTAGTGTTGTCTTCTATTCTCGAACCGTGACAGTCCAGATGGTTCGAAATATACCTGGTATCATTAGTAACATTATGGGTGCTATTGATGCTATTTCCCACCATATTAAAGACTCATTTCATTCCACTTTGAAGGTATAAGAGTGCCGACATAATTTCCTGGAGATCCTTTGATGAATCCATGCTATCAATCTCCTGAATATCCGACAAAGGCCACTGGGTTAAATTGGAATAACTGTAGGAAAAATACCTGAATCGAGAAGCTGAGAGGGAAGGTTCTGCTCCTAAACTGGCCACGAAGAATAAGAATCATCTTTCACTCCTTTATGAAGCACCTCACTGTCTGTTTGACAGCTAAGTAATCCTGCAAAGCGAGAGATATAATCTTCTTCTGGGAGGATGATGAAAGGGGGGAGCTTCTCCATATTTCGAGGGAGCCTAAGATTTTTCATGGCCAAGAAATCTGCGATGTGTGCGAAATGAAGGCTTGGCATGTCAATTAGCTGAAGGAAGAGACTCATACTTAATACAACTTGAGAGCTGGCAGTACCTCTTTGTTGATCGCACCACGTTGGAGGACACACGTGACCTGTCAAACGTGGCATTGAGATGGATAGTGACGTGTCAAGATTGGATTGCGATGGTAATATAAATTTAATTTGGAAAATTGTTGAAGAAAGTGAAGGTTGATGTGTGGTAATGGAGGCGAGAATCTCACAAAATCATTTACTAATTTATGTCCTTAGGAAAGAATTATGTTTTTGAATTCATAGTGTCTAAAACTCTACCACAAATTAAGTGTAGAAAAAAATAAAACAAAGGTTGAAAGTGTCATATGTATGCTAACAAGCGCATGTATTCTAAATTATTTTAATTGGAAGCAATGGCGACTCCGAGATATGTTCAAGACTAATTTCCCACAATTACAATAAGGTTAATGACACCATATCAAGCATGGTTCAAGATAAAATCAGATGTTCAACATTTGGAGGTCTTGGATGTGTTATTAAATCTTATATCCTTGTTGAGAAGGAAAGGAAGTTTGATGCCAAAAACATTTAATCCATATTGATCAAATATATTATGGAGATTGAAATTTTTAATTATCTCTATATTCCATTCAAGTTGAAAGTTCTCAAAAGTGGGGATGTGATCTTTGATGAACTAGTTGCGTGAAATAATTGAGTGGGAAAGTTGAATGAGTTTCCTGACCAACAATGTGATGCACCAATATATGACTTTAAAAATGTTAATGTTGCAATTGGATCCATCAAGACCACAAGTGATGTTAAGGAGCCTGAAACCCCACTTGGTTAATTAATTTTGTATAGGATCTAATGGAAGAGGATGAAGAAGTGCATCGAACACAAACCCGTGTAGAGGAAGATGCTTATCTAAAACTTATGATCATAAGATTTATCAATTAATATGCATTGAGAGAAAAAAGAATTGAGTCTTGAATCTATGAAAATTCCACTTCAAGGAGATAGTGAAAGAATGGTAACATGACATGGATGAAGTATGAGACTCATTTATCAAGAATCAACTTGGAAACTTGCAAATATATGGTCCTAGAAGAAAGGAAAATGGATACAAGTTGATTTTTAATATCAAGCATAGACCAAATGATGATATAAGGCACACTTGGTTGAAAAGGGATATATACAAGTTGAATGAATAAAGTAATTAGAAACATTTTTAGTAATAATGGCATGACCTGGGTAAGAGTGTTTTTGGCATTCATGGCTAATGTGGATATATAGGTCTTCTGAAGTTTGATGTAAATATTTTGTTCTTTAAAGGCATGTTCGAAGTAAAGATATACATGTATTGTCTCAAAGGATAAGTCCACAAGGGAGGGAAGCAAACGATGTGAAACATAAAGAAATAACTTAATGAGATGAAGGAATCATATTGAGATTGGTACTAGTGGATAGATGGTCATTTGATTAGAGATGGTATTCTACAACATTAATATGGAAACAAGAATGTGTGCATCAAGTGGGTTGGTAAGAACATTTATAATCTTAAAACTATATGTAGATGAAGTGATTGTCTTAATCCATGTTGAATGTTTTCAAAACAAAAATACCTAAGATGAAAAAACATGGGGAGATCCATTATTCTCTAGGATTTCATGTATAAAGAGATCAAAGGAGGAGGATAATTCAATAAATGAAGGTAGATATGAAACTATAATGAGGATATTTATAATGAGTTAATGTTATCCCATATCCACACCAATGGAACTTAGCATAAAATTTTCAAGAGACATGCATGTTTAAAGATAGAGGATGAAATAGCAGTGATGAAAACAGTTCCATACGAGAGTGCCTTTGGAACCCTAATGCATCCAAGGTTACTATGAGTGCTAATATAGCCCATGTTGTGAACATTATTATTATTATCCATTATGTAGCGGTTTTAAGTATATTTTCAAGTATATTAGAAATACAACAAAACTTGGCATCACATTTAGTGGGAAGTAAGAAGGATGCACGAGATTTTCTTGTTCAATATGGTGTGGGTTGGGAAGGAGACATAGATCAACATAAATCAACATTCAATGATATTTGATATTTGATGTAGAGGGTTGTTGATCTAGGATAAGCACTCAAGATGAAATCCCTTTTCCTCCCTAATTTATGAATATTTTGTGTGTTTAAGTATCCACACATGTTCTATGTGCCAAGATTATAAAATAATTTATATATAAACTGTGTATTTGGGGTTTCCAAATAGTGTGACTCTGAATAACTAAGAATTTTATTATACCCATGATTGGATAGACACTAAATGAGTTTTGATGCGAACCTTGTAATTGTATTGTACTTGGACATCAATAAGATATTTATCGACTTCTCTTATAGTTGAGCATATATGTGTCATGCATATGATTGGGCATTTCACATTCTACAATTAACACAATGATTTCATTATTGTTCTAGCTTATACCAAAAATTGATTTATTGATTTATAGGTGTGGTGATGATGATGATGATGACGAAGAATAAGATGATGATAACGATGATGATGATGATGATAATGATGACGATGATGATGATGATGATGACGATGACTAGGATGAGGATGATGATGATGAAAATTATGATGATGATGATGACGATCATGATGACGATCATGATGATGATGATGAGGAGGAGGAGGAGGAGGAGGATGAGCATGACGAGAATGATGATGATGATGATGAATATGTTGATGATGATGATGGTGGTGGTGGTGGTGGTGGTGGTGATGAAGATGATGAAGATGATGATGAGGGCGATGATGAAAATGATGAAGATGTTGATTAGGAAGAGGGAGATGATGACAATGATGATGATGATGATGATGATGATGATGATGATGATGATGATGATGATTATGATTATGATGATGATGGTGGTGACGACAAAGACAACGACAACAATGATGATGATGATGATGAGGGCGAGGATGAGGGCGGGGATGATGAGGATGATGATGATGACTAGGATGAGGATGATGAAGATGATGATCATGATTATCATGATGATGATGATGATGATGATGATGATGATGATGATGATGATGAAGATGATGATGATGGTGATGGTGATGATGATGAATATGTTGATGAAGATGATTGTGATGACAAGATCTTTACCTTGGTCTTCACTAAATTGTTTTGAGCTTCACCAACATTATAATAGAATGGTTATGAGTGCTTATTCACTCCTATAAAGAATGCACTTTATGGAACTACCAAACTGCTCAGTTTGGATCTTCTTCTTTTAAGACATCGGACTAGGTCCATAAGTCTTGATTCTTCATTTGCACAAATCTAAGAACGGGAGGCTTCACAAGCCCCAAAACGTTGTATTTTTTTACTACTTCCTCGGATCATATTGAATTATCAGATTAGTCCTCGGAATGGGTGTTAGGAGCAATCCTTAATTTTTCACTCAACTGGTTCCTCCCCCTATCATGTAGACGTCTTCATTCACTGAGCTCCCCCTAAAATTGCAATGATGAAAATGATGATGACGAATATGATGATGATGATGAAGATGATGACGATGATAATGAAAATGATGATGATGATGATGATGATGAAGATGATCATGATAATGGACATGCTGATGAATTGCATGATGATGATGTTGATGATGAATATGATGATGAAGATGAAGATGATGATGATGATGACGACGATCAAGATGATGATGGTGATAACAAATACGTTGATGAAGAAGATGATGATTATGATGATGATGATAAGGAAGATGATGATGATGAAGAAGATCATGATGACGATAATGATGATTATGAAGAAGATGATGATGATATTGATGAAGACGACAAAGACAATGGTGATGACAATGACAAGGATGATGAAGAGGATAATGATGATGATGATCATTGTTGTTGTTGTCGTCATCACCATCATCTTCGTCATCTTCATCGTCATGATCATTGTGTTCATCCCTAAAGGTACTTATGTATAGGATCTCACTATAAGAAATGCAACCAATACAAATTATGACAAAATCCTAGTTAAATTAAACTACACTAAATTAAAAACATAGAGTTGTTTAACTATAAGTAATTTTAAATGCAACAAAATATAAAATATGCAAATTAAAAAAACCCAAAATAAACTAAACAAAAGATAAATATGAAAAATTAAAAAACAAAACAAAACACAAAATATAAAATATGCAAACAAACAAACAAAAAAATGTAGAATTCAAAAACACCCGCGCACTAGCTCATTAGAGAAACAACAACGAGCAAGTTCACTCCCGCGCACTAGCTCATTAGCATCATCAAGAGCACTGGTAATTTGATGAGAAGAGTAGTGGTAAATGGAGGAGCAGGGGATACCAGTCCAGAGGATCATTAGAGGAAATTTCAACTCAAAATGGGCCTCCTAAAAAAATTAATAAAATAATAGTTAAAATAATAAAATAATATTTATTAATTTTGGAGGAATAAAAGAAAAAAACTACTTTTTTGTTTGTATTTTCAACATATCTCCCTGTGTTTTTACTCAAATTTCGATCGGGAGAGCTTGTTGGATGCGGAATTAAATTCTACATCCAACGAGTACCCACTCGGCATACTTTTGACGGACCCCTCTACCCCAAAAATAAGAAATACATTTTTCAGGTATTTCTTGTTTTTGGGGTAGCGGGGTCTGTCAAAAGTATGCCGAGTGGGTACTTGTTGGATGCAGAATTTAATTCTGCATCCAACAAGCTCTCCCAATCGAAATTTAAGTAAAAACACGGGGAGATATGTTGAAAATACAAACAAAAAAGTAGTTTTTTTAATGACACCTATCCCCAAATTTATATTAAAAAAAGTGTTTAAGACCTATACGGTATTTAAAATTTAAAGCAATTTCATTGGCTAACAAATGATGACATGGAATTTGAATAAAAGTTAAAAGGCCCATTTTGAGTTTAAATTTCCTCTAATGACCAGTGTTCCCAATGGAGGCAATCTGGATGTTGTCCAGAGGATAACAAAACAATCTGTGTGTAGTCCATAGGATACCATCATTCCCAAGGGAGGCAATCCGGCCACAGTCTAGAGGATAAAAAAGGGCCCAATGAATTCTGTAATCCCATTAACCCTAGCAGAATAGGAATTTGGGAAAAATAAGTCAAATTTACGAACCAATAAGGATTCGGTACAGTCATATTGAAATTATAATTTTTTTGTTGTGCTACCATCACTTCTATTATCGGTGGATCTAGTAAGGGTTTTCTTATGCATTCTTTGGGACCTCTGGGTCATGGTATTTGACTAGTATAGAGGATGTGTGTTGGCATGAGCCATTCTGATCCTTCTCAAAGCCAACATGCACTCTGAGTTTCAGTAGGTTTGTCCTCCCATGGCAGTTAGTCTAGTCTCCTCTGTTTGGCATATCTCAAAGAGTCCGAAGGTTATCAAGAATATTTAATTAATCAAGGTTAGTGTGGTCACCTATGTTTGGAATATGGATTATTTAATTAATCAATTAATTCATAAACCAGCTTCAAATCTGTGGGCCTGGGATCTCTGCGAGCTTCCTCTATTTTTAAATCACGGGATCCCTTCATCTACAGCCTACGTGTGTCTTCATTAAACCCTATGCGAGCATTTCTTCCTTAAATATATGATGTGTAATTTCGATCACATCATATCTTCCAAAATAATATCCTTAAATCTTTCTCAACATATGCAGGATTCCCTTTATAAATTTATGTTTATTAATTTCTTGTAGCTTACTCTTTTATTTCACCAAGACTGTACAGGCATACTTTTCTAACTTTTGGTAGACTTATATTTTTCACATCTTGACCATATTTAAACAAACTGAGGGTATGGATAAGTATCCACCTCAATTAGGAACAAGACCATGTCACCTTAAAACCTTACTGACAAACACAAAGTCTCTGGAAGTCACTTTAAAATGGTCTTTCAAACTGTTCAATTCAACACTTAGTCAATTTTGTCAAACCCTAGTCATTACTATGCCAGGAGGCATTTTGGCAGACTCATATCTCACACGTGTGAACACTTAGAGGGAAACTGAGATCATGAGTGGATTCCCAGATCATCAAAGAATGGTCCCATAACATTTGATGAATTTATTAGTTAAAAATATGACTCTGGCATGCATTTCCAAGTGGGCCTTCAACCTCCTGTTTTCAACACTCAATCAATTTTTCATATTTTTGGATATGCAAGCTAATTTGTTTACCTCTTTTGGCAGGCTGATATTTTTCTCATGTGGTCACCATAAGAAAAAATAAGAACATGGATGGATAGCCAGTTCATTAAAGAACATGCCTATACCTTCTGATGAATTTATCATCACTCAGACAGGCTTTGGCGAGCATTTCCAAATGCCTCTTCAACCTTGTGATTTGACACAGTCAATTTCTTTAAACCCTAGGCCTCAAAGGTGATTTCAACTTTTCATCAAAACTGGAGTGTAAGACATCCAATTGATGGAGGACAACCAGATGAATCCATTAAGACTAGTTTCATCCTCTGGAACTACTTTTTCTCTCCTCGGCGGGCATTTTACTGAAGTATGATGTAAAATCTTCTTAAGACCCTGTTTTGGCAGATCCATAATTTCTGCCTCGGGTACTTTCAGGTCAAAGTAAGAAAATGGTCTGGTAGACAACATAGCCACCTATAGGATTCCCATATGGTGCGGGCATTTATTTTAACCCACAAATTATGGCGGGCATTCCCCTAGAGAAACTTGTCTAATTTGACAAAAAGGAACTTCTTTTGGGAGGCCTATATCTTCTTCCTCAAAGAGTTGTTCTGAGAACTGGTGCCATGGTCGAATAGATACTTCAACCAAATATAGGATGACAAGACACGGCGGGAATTTTCTCCTTCTTATGAAATATGGTGGGCATTTTCATAAGACTACTACTTTAGGACAATTTTTCACCACTTAGTCTTTTTCCAACTTTATCATGCATGCCTATTCCTATCAACAGTTCTTTTGTCATTAATTAACATATCTAGGATATTTCTATCCACAATCATTAGTTCACCAAATGTCACAAATTCTCCATTCATATATTGACATCAATGGAAACACATTCATATACCATATTGCCAACAATGATTCCCATAAAGCCTTAGATATTGCTAGGTCGTCATTAGTGCAACTCTCCCATTGAAGTGATAAGGATTTGAATAACATAGCATTTTTATTGGGTCCAATGAGCCCTTACTTATCTCATATCGAAATTGGAGATTATTTTCCATATACTATACCTTTTCCTGTTGTTTCCCTTGGCTTTGAGGTTAAAACTATAGAGAAAGGGCAGTTGTAGGTCTCATCCATTCTCACAAGAAATCAATACTTAGTTACTACTTGTGTTAGTTCCTAATGAATAATGAATGACATGTTACACTTTGGAATGATGATCATATCATATTTTTTTTTTCAATTAAAATTGCATGTTTTTGTATTTATAAGATGCCTATTCTCGTATTTTAGTTGTACTTGATTTTTTTGTTATGTATGTTTTCCGTATCGTATCTGAATTGTATTCAAATCTGTACTCGAATATTGCTACTATGGTTTTGACTATTTACTTCATATTTTTTGAGGATTTATATGAAATATAGGCCCTATTTGAGGTGCAAAATGACCCATGATGGGCATTTTTCCCGTCAAATGCCAGCCTTGAACCCATCCATCGCCCATTTGATAGAGAATGGGCCTGAACCATACCATCACAACCAAACAAATTCAAGATTTCCCTCTTGCAGAACACCATAGAAATGGTAAGAAAATGGTGTTGGGTAGTGTAAGATGATTCAGGGTTGTGATAAGATGATTCCGGATCCAACATCACTCTATCCGCGTCCATGTGCAAAACCACTCAAAACTACCTATAATTGGTCTAAATTTGGTGACATTTCACAATGTTATGCTATTTAAAAAAAACAGGCACATAGTTAGAGAAGGAGTACCTTGCACGAGGAAACTTGCATATCAAACCACTGTGGAAGAGGGAGTGTTAGACTAACATCATCGAGTTTTGGTGGGAAATCCATGAATGAAGAAATATGACCACTTCCCGTTCCAAATTGAATCCCCAACATGATCTATATGAGGGGGAACCCCATACCTCTTTTCATGCATTAACTAGTCAAGTGGCCCAAGAAACACACTTCAATATCCGTGTTGTGAACAAATTCCAAACCAAATCAAATCATGTCTTATACTTAAAAACAATTCAAATATAAATAACTCTAAAAGAAATTACACCTTTCAGAGAAAAATAGCTTTTGGTAAATTTTTTGGGAAGAAATAACTTTTGATATTAAAACATTACAAGTAAATATATTTGCACGCTTGGTAACTTATATTCTTGTTTTATCGAGTGTAGGTACCACCAAATAGGTATCTATCAGATCTATCTTCCTCGAGTGATGGTGAATATATACTTGGAGAGGTTGAAAGTGATATGTGTTGTACTAGATCTACCAGTTCTATATCAACTAGATCTGAAAAGGTAAGGAAATGATTTCGTAGACGCATGCAATATTTTATTTCCAACGGAGGGTCATGTAATTATGATGCTGAGAGCATAGGTGACATTGATTTTCCCTTAAGGTAAAGACATCTAGTGCAACGTTGGGTACCTAATAAGCTACCTCAAGTGGACACAAATTTATTCATCAATGGGAGGATGTATTGCATTGCTCCTTCGTCCTTACATGGATTGAGGCTATTTTCCATGGATGGCATAAAGGTCGGCTATGGAACTGTAACCAAATTGATGGAGTATGTCGAACCATTATACAAATACAATAACTGGTTGATCTTGGTCCAATATAGTCAAAGTATGAAGAGATACGGAGTTGCCGCAAATTATATACAACTAGCAGAACACAATAAAAACAAAGGGGCGGCTATGTATATTGATGGGAGACCAAAAGCGTCCAAAAACATTGCTAGCTTTATAAATAGTACACAGCCAGTGACATCAACTAAGAAACTGAATTGTCAATTTGAGGGACGCGAAGAATATTGTATATTTGTATGTGCAACAAAAATATTACTTCCAGGTGAAGAGTTGTTGATCGATTACAACTTAAATTGAATAGATGTGGCTTCCACAGTCCAGGGTGACCGTGGAAGGTCATACGCTATGCCTCATCGGGTAAATGCTAAATATAGTAACTAAACATGACTACAATAACTAAATGTTTCAATTTTTTCCATTAACATTCAATTTCCACCGTTGACATTCACTTTTTTCATGCATATTATGAATATTTCCATGTGATAACATGCTTATTACATTGTTATGCTTATCTCGTTTTTTTATGTTACAATTATTGACTCAACTTTTATTTATTTATTTATTTTGTCAGGGTTGCAGCAGTGGAAATCCACATGCTGCTTCCACGGTCCAAAGTGGCCGTGGAAGGTCACAATATATCCCTCGTGAGGTAAATGTTAAATATAGTAAATAAATATGATGTCAATAACAAAATGTTTCGATTTTTTTAGTTAACATTTGATTTTCACTGTTACCATTCACTTTTGTCGTGCTTATTATGAATATTTCCATATGATAACATGCTTATTACATTGTGGCAGGGGTCTGCTCAATCCCATGGAGCAGAACATGTATCTCCTCCTTCGGAGGTAAAAGTAAATAGTATTGCAGTATCTCATTTTTGTTTATGTTACAATTATTGACTGAACTAAATATAGTAACTAGGTATGACTACAATAACTAGAAACTCCAAGCCCAGAACATTTCCATGTGACAACATGCTTATTACACTATGGTAGGGGTCTACCCATGGTCGTCATGGAACAGAACGTGTGTCCTCTACTTCCATGGTCCAGGGTGACCGTGGAAGGTCACACTCTATGCCCCATTAGGTAAGTGTTAAATATAATAACTAAATGTTCAGATTTTTTTGTTACATTCAACACCATTCTCTTTTTTCATGCTTATTGTGAATATTTCTGTATGATAACATGCTTATTACACTGTGGAAGGGGTCTGCTCATCGCCATGGAGCAGAACATGTATCTTCTCCATCGGAGGTAAAAGTAAATATTATTGCAATATCTCATTTTTGTTGATGTTACAATTATCGACTCAACTAAATAAAGTAACTAAATATGACTACAATAACTAGAAACTCCAACCCCAAACGATTTCCATGTGACAACATGCTTATTACACTGTGGCAGGGGTCTTCCCATGTTCGTCATGGAACAGAACGCATGCCCTCTACTTCTGAGGTAAAAATAAATATTATTGCAATATCTTATTTTTTATTATGTTACAATTATTTTCATAACGTTTATTTATTGATTTATTGTGTCAGGGTGGCGCCGGTGGAAAGGCACCTACTGCTTCCATGGTTCGGGGTGACCGTGGAAGGTCACACTCTATGCATCATTAGGTAAGTGTTAAATATAATAACTAAATGTTTCGATTTTTTCTGTTAGCATTCGATTTCCACTATTGACATTCACATTTTTTTGTGCTTATGGTGAATTATTGATTGATTTATCGTGTCAGGGTGGGGACCATGGAAAAGTTATTTTTGAGTTGTATACTTGTAAATATTTTTCTTAGGTTATTTTTGTGTCTCTTAGGTTTTAGAATTAATTTTTATGTGTTTTTGTAACTTTTATTTTATCAAAAAAGAAAGCCCTAAAAAAAGAATTTCTTTGTAAAACCCTACAAACATAGACTTGTTGCTCCCACACTCTGAGCCCTCTCATTTATCAAACAATAGTCTACAATATTTATTGTAGACCTCGTATGCCCTAGCCTCCTTCTCTGCACACTCAAAACAAAAAACAAGTTAGTATTTCAAACAATTTATATGGTGGTGTATTTTGTAAAATATATCTTATTGATTTGATTAGTTTTCTTCCCTATTCGGATTAGTTTTCTGGGTAAATGTAAGTCTTATTTTTTATTGAGATCTGGAACCTTACCTCTCTGAATGCACAGTGATATAATTATGACATTATTTTACTGAGTATTGTTTTGGATTTTCTTAGTGTTAATTATTGCTATTGAGAGCTAGGTGATGGTAAGGGACTTGATGATTTTATATTTCAGAGCTTACATACAGGATCGAGTGAATGATAATAACATTATGGTTAGCTTGGCACTAAATTTTTATTAAGTTAGTATTTTATATCTATCCTATCACATACACAGATCTGGAAATCATATGCTAAATGGCACTTTAAATGATTAACGTTGGTTATTGGTTGCACTATTTTACACGTTCTGATTACTGTGATGATAAACTTTCAATTGTTGCATGGCACATATGTGGACCATAAATTCATATGTCTAGATATTCAAAGGTAGCAGATAAAGTGATGTTATTACATGAGGAGTGTCTCCAAGGAAATTATGATATGGTTTCTAAACTACAAATTGCATGCTCAACTGTGCAACCTACTTCTTAGTGCCAAAAGGTAATTTATGATGATTTTTTTGTTACATGAGATCATTCCTAGTAATATAATAGAAATAAGTTGTCAATTTTTTGTTGACGAACATGTCTCTTTCCCATCATGTGCTTAGGGGATTGTTCTTATCTTATGGGCATATTTGATACTAACTTGACCAATTTTGGCCATGTTGGAGGTGGTTACATAAGAAGGATCAAATTTTCATATTCACCTCTTCCAATAATGAGCAACATCAAAACAAATTACCACCAGTTGGCACTACAAAGATCCTACACAGATTTTCCAGGTGAACAACTACTCTTTTTCCCTAGGGGTTGAGTTATTTTTTGTATTATTTATTTATTTTTCAATAAAGACAAATTCAATGCACCTTATGTTTTTTGTAGTATGATGAATTATCACTAGTAGCTCTTCACATGTAGTAGAGAAAGTGATGATATTTCACGAGGAGTGTCTCCAAGGAAATTATGATATGGTTTCTAAACTACAAATTGCATGCTCAACTGTGCAACCTGCTTCTGATCAATGCCCAAAGGTGACCTACGATGAATTTTGTGTTATATGAGATGATGCATAGTAAAAGAATAGAAATAAGTTGTCAATTTTTTGTTGATTAACATGTCTCTTTCCTATCATGTGCTCAAGGGACTTTTTTTTTTCTTTCGAGCATATTTGGTACTAACTTTGACCGATTTTGGCCATGCTTGAGGTGGTTGCATAAGAAGGATCAGTTTTTCATTTTCATCTATTCCAGAAATTGTGGGATTGACCTTCTCTTGCTTCATTTACACCTACGGGCTTCCTCAATCTTCAAATCTCGGGCTCCCTTCATCTTCAGAACATGGGCTTCCTTTACTTCTTACTTGTGGGCTTCTTTAAGCTTTTGCGAGTATCTACAGGCCTCTGCAAGCTTCTTCCAAGCTCTGTGGGAATCCTTCCAATCCCTTGTGGGATCTTTAAGCCCCAGTGGGATTAACCTAATTTCGGATCACAATAAGTTGATCTAAGCCCAGTGGTGCCTACGTCTTTTATCGATGGTATTTTTTATAGATGTACCCCCCTAACTTATCATAGCAAGAAGCTCTCAGTGGTGCCTAGAATATAATTTAATTAATGTTTATACAATCCCTATGGTGCTTACAACGTATTTTATCGATGGTATTTTTATAGATGTACCCTCCTACCTTGTCATAGAATCCACTCTAAGAGGTGCCAATTTAGCCTCTAATTATGTATTTTAGCCAATTATTATGAATTTGTGCATCCTAATGGGAAAACGGTTTTTGAGGCAACAATTAGGGTGCTTAGGGCTACTTTGGGTACTTTGGGGCACTTTTTAAATCATTATGCCTTATTTTTCAAAGTCAGTTAACACTTTTTGGCCTCCCCCCTGAGCTTGCCATTTATTTTTTTCCCTTTTACTTCACTATGTTTTTTCCCATATCTTACTTTCCCGATATATTTCTTTTCTATAAATCACCTTTCCTGTGTTATATTTTATCCATTTCTTTGTATTTAAAATATAGTATGTATTTTTTCACAAGCACTTATTGAAGATCCAAAACCATGGAAAGGAAGGTGCCTTTCCACGGTTTTTTTTTTTTGAAACCTCCAGGTTTCATCGAAATATCGACAAAATTTCATTGCGGGTATTGCAAAACCGTTGAAACCGAGGGTGGATTTCCACAAATACCATCTCTATAGCGGTGAAGTTTCGTGGAAAAATTATTGTTCAACTTGCAAATTTCGTCGATAGAGATTGGTTTTCCACGGTTTTGCGTGGAAGAAATTTATGTTCAAATTCCAGAATTCGACGATAGAGAGACAAACATTCGTCGAAAGTATTCCACAGCTTTGCGTGGAAACAAAAATTTTCCTAGCAGTTTTTGGCCATATTTTCATCGTTATAGGGACGACAACTTTGTCGATAGAACGACGAAACATAGAAAATGAATTAAAAAAAACAATTTCAAGGCCACCGTATAGAAGACACGTGGCAGCCAGTTTTCATCTCTATATCGACGGCTTATAAATTTCATCATTATATCCACAAAATAAGTGCCATGAAACATCACGACCATTATTATCGCAATTGAGACGACGAAACATGGAAATATCAACGAAAAACCGTCGCAATTTTGATATTATGTATTAGTGTCTGTGTTTATCTCGACATTCCACTCAGGAAAGCTGACATAACGAAATTGGAGAAAGCCTATCCTAGCATACTTCATGGAATATTTGACTCAGGAACAAGAAAAATTGGTTCAAATGGGTACCATCAAATCCACCAAGAATCAATCCCTTGCTCCAGGTGTTTCGATTCAATGAAAGGGAAAGAAGACAACCGATGATTCAAAGCAGCAAGAGAAGAAGAAGTAGGAAAATCCCAAATCCACTGATGGGGATTCGAATCCTATAAAGGACAAAGGAAAGAAGAAAGAGAAGACAAAATGCACTTATTGTCACAAAGGTTGGCATCCAGAGAGTGCATGCATGAATAAAACCATTGATATGATGGTGCAATTGTTTTGGAAGAACAAAGATGGTGCAAGGAAGAAAGAGGGAGGTTCGAATTCTGATAACAAGGATAGATGCCATGCACTGGTTGCTGGATGTCCTGTCTCTTCCTCCATCATAGAATTAGGTTCCTCAAGGCACAAGAATTCAGTACAATATTCCTTCTTGACCCTACATCCATATAGTGGTCCATCCATCCTCATGGGTGATGACTATGAGATCTCATCCAAAGGGATGGGCAGGATCAACCTTGACAATGGGTACTTCAATAATGTATTATGTGTGCATGGTCTAGCAGCTAACCTACTCTCAATATATCAAATGGAACATATAGGTTTGGCCAAGAGAGTAGAATTCAATCAATATGATGTGGATATTTCATCAATTTCAACATGCCAAGTTGTTGTAGTGGGTATTGCAAATCATGAGTCAAGGATGTACAAGTTTTCACACTTTCTTCCTTACTCCTCAGGGAATGCGCTCTTGTCATATGTAAATGAGACCAACAAGCTATGTCATGAGAGGTTTGGACACCTCAACCACAGATATCTTCAAGCTTTAGAAAATAAAACACGGTTGAAGGACTTCCAAGCATCAAGTTTTCCAAAGGCATATGCAAGGGATGCATAGTTGGGAAGCATGCAAAGCGCAAGTATGAGAAAGGAAAGGAAATAAAGGTTGTCCAAGTGCTTGATTTGATCCATTAATATATGATAGTACCTCCTCCCACACCCTCCTATGGAAACTCAAGGTATGTATTAACATTCATAGATTATTTCTCAAGGTATTGTTGGGTGTATTTTCTCAAGCAAAAATCTGAAGTGTTTGAGATATTCAAAGTTTTCAAGGCTTTGGTTGAGAACTTGAATGGGAATAAGATCAAGGTCTTAAGGAATACAATGGAAAGTAATATTTTGATAAGAACCTAAAACATATATGTGAGAAAAATTACTTTCAAATGCAACATTATGTGCCTTACACACCTCAGCAAATTGGTGTGGCAGAGTGCAAGAATAGAGCATTGAAGGAGATTCCCACATGCATGTTGGATGCCATTTATTTATATCCTAAGATATTTGTTGAAGCCATAAATTGTGTTGAATATGTTTAGAACAAAGTTCCACACAAAGAATTGGAAGAGAAAACTCCATTTGATGCTTGGAGTGGTCACAAGCCTAATGTTTCTCATTTCAGGGTTTTTGGCTCAAAGGCTTGGGCTAGAATTCCTCCCGAGAAGAGAAAGGAATTGAAACCTCAAATAAAGGAATCCATAATGGTTGTATATGATCAATATGAAAATTTATACAATATATTTTATCCCTTATCTCATATAACCTTCATTGAGATAAATGTACAATTCGAAGAAGATCCGATGCAAGAGATCAAACTAGTCAAGGGGGATTCTCACACCCTCCACTCAATGATGATTTAAGTGATTATTCTCCCTATTATTTTTATAATTATGATATGGAATATTAATATTATTACATCCATTCATATCATTACTCACCCATAATTCCAAAATGGGTTGAGAAAACCATACAAGCAGCTGATGATCTTGTTAGAGATCCACTAGACTTTAGGAAGACTACATCTCAGTTTCACAATGCTTTCTCCACTTGTGATTTGAATATTAAAAATATATTATATATGATGGTTGTATCTGATCCTCATTAATATGAATAATAATCACATGATACAATATGGAAAAAAACCATGCAAGAAGAGTTCAATTCTTTGCAAGACAATAAAACTTGCGAGTTGGTTCCTCTACCTTCCAAGAGGAAACTAGTGCAATGTAAGTGGGTTTATAGAAAAAAAAAGGATAATTATGGTTCATATATGAATTATAATTTCATGTTGGTTGAAAAATTATTATTTCAAGTCCATGGAGTGGACTATACATAGGCAATTGCACCGATTGCAAAGATGGACTCTGTCAGGCTAGTTTTGGCCATTGTTGCATCTAAGCAATGGGAGGTGAACCATATGGATGTGAAGAGTTTTTTATTCATGGTGACCTTAATTAGGAGATTTATATGTAGAATCCTAAAGGTTTCATTCATGATCCTTCATTTTTTTTCAAGTTGAATAAATCTCTCTATGGCCTCAAGCAAGCCCCTAGGGCTTGGTATGCCAAGATGTGCAACTTTCTTCTATTACAAGGCTTTGAAAGATGAAAATATGATCCTAATGTATATTACTATATGTTGATGATATTTTTATTACTGGAAGTTGTATTGCTGATATAGGTTCAATTGAGTCTTTATGCGGCACAATGTGTTTTCAATGACTGACCTTGGATTGTTGAAACAATTTCTTGGATTGGAGATTAAGAAATATGATACAAGTATTAAGACAATACAATAAAAGTATGTTACAAGAATTTTATTTAAGTTCAAAATGGATGAATGAAAATCAGTCAAGTTCCCCTTCCTTTCAGGAGTTATACTAGGTGAGTTTGGTTCATCTCCATTGGTGGACAACTCGTTGTATAGGAAGCTAGTTGGGATTTTGTTGTATCTCACACACTATCGACCTGATTTGGATTATGCAGTAAGTTTTGTTAAAATGTATATGAAGGATATTCATGAGATCCATTATAATTCTGCTAAAATTATCTTGCATTATGTGCAAGGAACCAAACACTTAGGGATACACTATGTTGCTAGTTCTCCACTAGAACTAGTTGGATTTATTAATTCTGATTGGGCTGGAGATTCCATTGACAAAAAGTCCACTTTATTTTATGTATAAATTATTGAGCATTATCCCATATTCTTTTCAAGTAATAAAAATCACACTATATCCCTTTCATCAGTCGAGGCTGAGTACAGAGTAGCAGTGAATGCAACTACACAATGTGTGTGGTTGCAAGGCATTCTTGGAGAACTTGGTTTTGCATTTGATTCACCCATTGTCATTTGGTGTGACAATTAAAGTGAAATAAAGATATCCATCGATCCAATACAGAGACAAAGGAATAAGCACATTTATATACACATGCACTACATCTGGAGCTTGGTGCACGAGCAGGTGATATCATTGCAGTATTTCCCATATGCAGAGAAAATTGTTGACATCTTCACCAAGAGCTTCACAGAGAATAAATTCACCTATATGACGTCATTCCTTGGAGTGGGTGACACATGGTGCTGACTGATATTCACTTTCATATTTTTCTCCATGTCCATTTTAGAGAGGAGGTTTTTTTCCCATGTGGTTTTCCTTCTTACCTTGGTTATAAGGACAGATAAATTTTTGTAAGAGGTGACTTGAGCCTCAATTGCCAAGGCATCAAATTTTGATGTGGTTACACTAATTCAGGATTAATTGGGAGTGTTATATCATAATACCACATAGTACCATGGTCACATACCACCTACAACACACCTTCATTTGTTTTTTCACTCATGTTGCATAGTCCAAACCTTGGTTATGTTGGCCTCCTAAGGTATTTGGGGGTTTTGGACTAATAAATGCACCCAAACACCCAAATTTGATCATCTAGGAGCACAATCACCATCATTGATGATAATTTTGTCCTTTGGGTGCTTCCACTCCTTAGAACAGGGAACTAGTTTGACCAAAGGCGCCCATGCATTGTATTTGAGTGCTTTTTTCTCTTTTAGACCATTAAATGTTGCATGAAAAAAATCCCACTCACCCATGCACTCCAATATGCCTATATTTCCCTTATTTATGACCTAGAATGCTTCACTCATGTTCACATGGTCATTCATCACCGTTTGAGGTGGTTTGGGAGCTCATTGGTCCACCTAGGGGGGTTTGAGGTCCAATCTAAGCCTGCCACATGTATGCCACCAATTTTCCTCCAAAGGCTAACAATTTTCCGCTATTGTATTTTATTTATGTTCTAGACATATTTACATATTGGACTGTAATAGAAAACTCAATTATTGTCACCATCTCTATGTGTTAATATTGCTCTTTTATATTGTTTTCTGCATATTTTGTGAAATTATTTAGTTGTGAGGATTATATTAACTCCTAAATCTTGTTGTGAAACATATTTTCAAAATTTATTATTGGTTGGTAAGTTCAATCCAATCCCATTTATGTACGTTTGATACACAATTTCCATTAACATCACCTTATCAGTTACATATTTGGGGAGTATATCAGGTGATTGAGATAAACCATAGACCCTTAGGTATGCATGATATTTTGTGAGGTAACAATACCCAAGAATAACCAGGGCCTCAAATGCATCATCTCACATGTATTTAGTTGGGTTTCTTATGAATCAATGTCTATAGAGGACTTATAAAATACTCACAAATCTTGTAATATATGTTTGTACATGGAGGGGATCAAATATTTACAATCCCATCCCATACACTATAAATATTTGACATCATAGATGGTATATAGGAGATATGATGACATAAAAAAGTTTGCAACCTATCCTAGTTGTGCATTTTTGCTATTACAACTTCTTGCATCATGTTTTCTGATAAGATCGCTCTGTAGTTAAAATTTAACCCATCGGTGATTACTGTGTGGAGCACCAATACCCAGAATTCTAATAAAATTGAGGACTCCTATCCATAAAATTGGGATAGTAACATGGATACCATTTATTAAGGATCTTGAGTAGTTTTTTTTTGGTAGGGGCCACCTTCTAATTGGGCCTTGAATCTCTTGTCCCCCATCCACTAGCTTCAAATCATTGTATGGATGCCTACATGTACTAAACCAATCATTCATTAGTTAGGTGCACTCATTCTAGTGAGAATTTGTAATAACTGTCTAGGTTATTAGGCTGAAAATTTGTGATCACTTTTCTTTTATTTACATTGACAATAAACATTTCTTCAACATTGACCCTAGGGAGGATCCAAGAAATTACCTCGACAAATGGGAATACAGTTAGTTGGGATGCTACCATGTCTATATATAATATTCATATATTATGGTATACTCCCATGTTGTCTTTGTCTTCTACTAGGATGTTGGGATAATTTTCACTTTTGAAAAATTGGTATATTACCCCCCATTTGAATGAGGATCCTTCCTTTGTTTCATTGCTTATATTCATGAAATGTGTACTAACTATTTATCCTCTTTAGAGGAGGACATTTCTTGTAGCACCTTGTATTTTTTCCTAGTACTATATATGACATCATGTTATTCTAAAACTCAATATTGTCATCATCCAATCTTATAAATGTGTTAGGAAACAAAAGAAAAACATGTTGAAAATTCAAGGCTATCTAAAAATATAATATTAAATCCCTCAGGAAAGTTCCTATAAAATTTAAATCCTATAAAATTTAAAAGAAAGTTTATGTCTTAGAGAAAAACTATAAAAAGCACGTCCCTATTACATCAATGATTTGCTTTCCAAGTTTGGGGATATTTCTTCATTCAGGCATGACGAGGGCTTTAGCAACATTTTCCTAGGGAGTGAGAGACCATGAAAGATAATCTCCGGAGCTCCTTGATTTTTTCATTTAATCATCTAAGAATGGTGATCTAGTTTGTTGGAGTAGGAATTGAATGTATGGTTGGGGAAAGGATAGCCAAACTCTGGGTTTGAAGAGTGATTTAGAGCATTTGTAACATTATGTAGGATGAGGAAAAACAACAAGGGAATTAGGGTCTCATATCATAAATACTTTGAGTTTGATTGGTTGTTTCAAATGTGTCATGAATTGTTTAATTTGAGTGAGGGTTTATGGGATGTTGATGGAAAATATGACCAAGTTTCTAGGCAGGTGAAGATTTCGAGGGATGAACATTTTCACTACAAGAAGGAGAAACTAGGACATGATGTGGTTAAATGAAAAAACCTTTTTTTCCAGTTGAAGTCTTGATTTCCTTTATTTATTTTCCATCAATTAATTGGAATGAAAACCTTATATTTAAAAAAAAATTGAGAGAGGTGTACCCATAACTATGGTCAAACTAAAAATTTTACTTGGGTAATGATATTCATTGGGAGGTTCGATTCAAACAATTATAAAATAAACCCCCAATCATTGCAGGAATAGGACAAGTGAAGCAATAGAATGGAGGGCCTACGTGGAAATGTGGGTAGGTGTCTTTTCGCAAGGTGTCATGCTCTACTTTGTTCAGGATTATAGTGCATGATCTATTGGATTTGAAAATCCTCTCATATTTTTCATGATAGGTTGGACATAACAATATAAGCAAGTTCCACAGGGTGGCGAAGTCCCTGCCATTATGTTTATAATGCATGATAATAGACTTATGAATCGGTTGTATACAATAAATAAAAGCTTCATATATAATATATAATATCAACAATGAGTTCAATGTATATTTTTTTAACATGAACATAGATATATTTTTATGAATATCAAATTGAGTTGCATAAAAAGTTGATGAATTCACTTAAACCTGGTTTCTCTAAGTCCTTAAAATTAAGATGGTGTGTCCATGTTCACCATTTCCATTGGAATGATAACCAAAATATGCCAATCTCATTAAATTTCATGCTCTAAGCAAATATTAATGAAACTGATTCTTTGCCTTAATGAATTATAGGCTACAACTTATTTTCAATCTCAAATATAGATAAGGTATCTAGCAATAAGAATCCTCAATCTCATATATCTATTAACAGGAATCATGCTGGAAGGTTACTATGATATATCCCACTGACTCATGTTGCTAGTTATCGATGCATATCCCCTATGAGAAAGTGTCAATGGGATCTCCCCACGAATTGAAGCTATCAGTGAATCCTTCCTGCTAGTCGAACCTCCTTATAGTTCCCATGGTTGCAGTGGCTACCGATACCTAGCTAAGCGGCTGCATGGCTAATTGAAGTGGCCTATTTTCATAAGACTAAAATAAGTGAATTGTGGATGGGAGCTTAGCCCCTATAAAACGAGATTGGTGAACCCTTATTACATCCCAAAAGATAATTTAAATAGACAAATGCTTCTACATATTATTGGAACAAAGTTTTTAATAATAAACTAAAAATAGAAGCAATCTTGGGTCGGTAAGAGGAAAATTTGGAACTGGTGGAATTGAATGCTCACAAATATCTGTCGGTTGATTGCCACTTGCATTCATTCTTTTGGTTGCTATTTGCATTCGACTTAGGATGGAGTGCATAATTTTTTCCTTAAAATCTGATGTTAATATTTGACTACTGATTGCTAATCTTGAGCCTTTAAATCAAGGGTCATTTGCTTAACTTAGCCTAAAAATAGCCTAGAAGATTTTTTTTTTAAACATCACCTCCAAGTCCATCTATTCTCTGTTTTAATATGCTTGCTAGGAAATTTGGAACTACTATTTGTTTAATTGAAATTATGCCATATAGTAGATGATTTCCCAATTAATTCCTAGAGATCTAGGATCAGTTTTGATTGAAATCCATCCATATAGTAGATGATTTCCCAATTAATGCCTAGAGAGATCTGGTATCAGTTTTGATTGACCAAAATAAAGATGGGAGGATATTTTTTGTTTGTGTGAAATAGTACTTCACCTTTCCATAAATAATTTTCTTTGTTGGCATTCAATCCAGACACATGTGACATGTGTCGATGTTACATTTATGGCTTTTGATGATCTTATGCTTCATGAGTAGCGCAGCAGTTGAGTAGCCCAGGCCAGCCCCGCTATGAATGACAAATACTAGTGGCATGGACTATGATTACTATTGACATCAACTAGTGGCTATCGGAAATGAGAACGGCCTATGTATGAGTGGCACTGACCACAGCTTGAGGCAATGAATGTCTGATTAGGACCGGCTGAAAATGATCGTCGGTATCAACAATGACCTTTTTCTGGAAATGATCAGAAGCAACGATGGAGTATGACACCTGCTGGCACTGACTATAGTTATTTCTAGGACAATGACCTTATAGCAATGACTTGATTGAATCGCATATTGCTATTAGAATGAAAAATACCTAGAATAACTATCAATGTGGACATGTATTACCTATTGCCGGACACAAATTTCCATCATAAAACAAATTTAAAATATTAAGTAAAGCAAAAATTAAAAAATGGCAAGTTGAAGCCATGCGTTGAAATCCCCAATTCCCAAGGAAATTACCACCACCGGGCTGGGCTTAATCCAAGATACATACTATAGTACATCGCCATGTTTAAGCCATGCATCCTTGTCCCAATGACTAATCTAGTTTGATGAATGAGGACAAGCACAACTGCAGAGCTCTTGGGAAGGGGCTCCCTCAGTTCTCGTGCTAACGATGAATAAGGTAGTTGCACCAATTTTAAAATGGGCTTTTCATATCCATGGCGTTCTGCGATGCTATGGTGAAGCTATCGATTTCTGGTTCCGCTCGCCTTCCTCACCACAAACCTATATTGCCTGTCAATAGTCAATTACTAGTATTCCATTTAAATTGTTTAGTAATGTTGTTATGAGATTGAGTAATGATCGTTGCTACCAATTACGCTACCTAGAAGAGCCAATGGACTATTGTCTTTCTTCTGTCTTGATGATGGAGAAATACCAAACACTAAGATGGGCGTTCTAGGTATGTTCTGATATTGAACGTGGTTCAATAGTTCTAGGTAAGATTGATGATGGAGAAATCCCAAACACTAATGGCAACAAACGTCATGGGCATTCTAGGTATGTTATGATATTGAACGTGGTTCAATAGTTCTAGGTAAGATGTGACAAATTCTATCTGTTATTGTCAAATTACATCCCATGACAGCTTTTATAGTTTCTTTCAAATATGTTGTTTTAGCTAGATTTGATTCTTTAAATATCATTGTGAATTACATTGTCTGCAATAGGTATTTTTTGCAATTTTGGGTCACAAGATTTCTAGTGGTTTAATATGTTGTTCGATTCACATGGCTCTTGCTTTTGAATCTCAGCGTTTGCATAGGGATTTCTGGTAAAAAAAGTCATGAAAAATAAAGATTGTGATGTAAATTGTTCAAATTTTGGGATTTGGGTCAATTTTAACACGCAATTATATTGAGAGAATTATTGTTCAGAGTTTGTAATGTTGATTTTGCATTCCGGGTTAAACCTCTGATAAGATAAATTGGAAAAACCATGATTCATGTTGTCTACATTTCAAAGAAAATCAGTCACATTTGAGTAATTTAAGACATGGGGAAATTGCTTTAATTTGTGCTTGGTTTGCATTGCAATGCAATAGTTAAATTTGGGGCGCAGCCTCATATACTTGCATTTCTGGCCTTTTTAGGTCGGGCTTTTCCCTGTACCCCTGTGTTCTGTGTGTTCTCTCTCTCTCCCCTTTCTCCATCCTTACAATAGATTGAATTCTTGAATTCTTAAGATATGTCTTCTATTCTGCAAAAAAACAAAAAAACAAAAAATAGCGATTTTAGACAGGAAAAAGTACAAAGATGTATTTAGGAATGCAAAATACAATAGCAAATATGGAAATACATGAGATGCAACTGATTTTTGCTTGGAATGTAAAGTTATTTCCAATCAATATTCAAATTTTATTGTAGGAATCCTCGTTTGATGATGTATAACAGTTCCAGGGGAAGATATCTATTTGTTTTTGTTTTGATGCTTAATGGATGGGGTATTTCTTTGATTGACCCTCTAGGTGCTCTCTAGAGTACCTCTCAAGGTTTACTGATTCTAACCTTGTAAGGTTCTTATATTTTAGGATCACTAACAGTTTTCGCTTGAGAATCCATGCAGGATTATGCTTGAACTTTAATAAACGGAGGAACTAAGTTACCAATATCCTTATGAATTTAATGGTTCTGGAATATATTTATCTTGACTTGTCAAATATCATATGTATCGTGACTTATAAAAAAAGAAATGGGAATATTGGCGTTTTCATATTTACAATGCAAAAGGACTTTCATATTTACATTGCAGAAAAAACTTACACTTGTATGGCCCTGCATTATTAGAATTTGTTCACTAATAGATTTTTATGGGTGAAAAACTGTAGGAAAGTAGAGTGTGTTCATATGGGAACCCTTATCAAGTTTTATTTTTGAAATAAGTAGGTTCAGTCGTGATGCTAATCATTATTCGACCTTAGCGAAGACGGATTTTGTTACCTTGATATTTCCTGGAAGACCTGTAAGGTCAGTTGCTCCACTGCAAACTACCCAAAACATAAGGTATATTAATGAAGAAGAATAGGATGAAGTTAAAAAGAACAACACTGCCAATGCTTGAATAAGGAAGAAGAATAGGACGAATTTAAAAATAATAACACCGCCAATGCTTGAACAAGGTGTATGGCATTGCTTGAAGGCACATACCACCGTCATCCCTCTGACAAATTCACAGCCATCCCTCTAAAAAAATTGAAAGTGCATCACCAAAGCTTGAACAAGGTGTATGGCATCGCTTGAAGGCACATACCAGTGTCGTACCTCTAACAAATTCACCGCCATCCCTCTAACAAAATTTACAAAATTGACAGTGTAGTAAATGTGATTAGTCCTGGATAATTAATATAATGACAATTTTATTGTATAATTTGAAGCATTGTCAGATGAAGATGGAATGATTTTGAGGGAGAGGGAGCCATTCCCAATACCCACGTCGTCACCCGAGCAATAACACATCAAATTTTGACACAATCAGCTTGAAGAAAATACGATTTTATTATTAATTAATAAAAAATTTATTTAGAACTTTGGTTAAAATAATACATTTTATATAAGTCAACGCAAACTAATATGTTTTCAACTGTTATAAAAAACAATACAATAGTACCTGGCTTTCGACAGGGACTAATAAAGACCAATCCCAATCATTTTTAAAGGCATTCGCACATGTGGGATAGACCTTTCTCCTACCCACCCTTTGGTTTTATTTCCTTGTTAACCTTTTATTCCTTTTAAAAAATTTCACTTGTGGGGCCTTTTCTTATAGATGATAAAAATGAATCATTATATTGATACATCAGTGTGAAAAATGAATTCCCTACAGACACATCAATAAATAAATCAATTCCCTTCATTATCATGTCAAGGAAAAATGATAATTTATTCCTAATAAATGCCAAGGAGGGGAATAAACTAAATAATGTATTTTGGTCAGTGATATGTTAGGGGAAAAATATCTTTCCTTACTGACGTATAGGTGAAGAAATCATTTTTTAAAGTATGAGTGGTGTTGAGGGAAGAATCAATTTGGCGGGTGACATATGAGCATAGAAAATGGTTTCTCCATCACAGAATATTCAATCATTAAAGTAGCATATTAAAGGTGTAAAATAAAGGAAAAGTTTCCCTTGTTTGGTCACTTAGAAAATTATATTTTTGACTGAAACATTGATGAAGAAAAGTATTTTCTTTGTCAACATTTTGACAAACAAATAACTTTTGTGAAGCGATATCCTGACAAAGAAGAAATATCTTCTTGTCAATGTATCGATGGAAAAAAAATATTTTGGGGTCAATACTTTGGGAAAAAAATCTTTTGAGGGTGACCCTTTACTATGAAAATATTTTTTTCCAAGCAAAACTTATGAAGGAAAACTTGTGTTAAGTTCTAAATGTTGGGCACAATTCTCTCTATAGTGTGGCACTTTACCCCCTATATGGTGGTGTATTACATATTATTGATGTAGGATTGGTTCTATTAGTTGTTATTGTACACCTGTCTCATATATATAGGAAGGAGGTATTTTCATTTGAGTAAAGAGTCTATATTGTCTTGTCTTGGGTACACAATAGATTGTGTAAGGAGGTTCCTCCCTTGAAGAGGATTGTTATTTATCTCTATTATTCAATATTAAGGCATGGATTACTATCTTCTTGTCTATTTCTTCTATTTTTATGTTATTTTTGGGACTTGGTTTCATAACTTTGGTATCATAGCTCTTTTCTCGAGACTGGTTTCTTCAAAACGAATCATATTGGAATTTTCGCTATAAATTTTGTTATACAAGGATTCAAATATATATGTTAAAACCCCACTTCCAAAATAGACCAATATATCTCCAATACAAAATTCATATCTTGATCTGTTACAGTTTCAGAGATAATTTTGGAGAAATCTAGGGTTTTTTTACTAGTACAAAACAGGTGTTCTAGGGAAAAAGGTCATATCTGAGTAATAAGATATCCAAATTGAGTGAGACTAGTTGCATATGAAATAATACTAGCCATGGTATCTATGGTAGAAGTTTCAACTATAGAAACAAAATATTGGACACGTGGCAAACCGCACAAGTTCGCTCTTCTGGATAGGCCAAAAATAAGAAGCTTTGGGATATTTGCAATAATTTTTTTTTGGAACATCCAAATTAGGTAAAAATGAAGCATTGGAAGGAGGACAAATTAGGGTACCATAGGACGAATTTTCATACCCAAAGGAGTCGAAATTCAAATTTTATCTCAGTTACAAGTCGACCCTAAAATAGTCTTCCAATTAGGGTTTGAAATAGGTGTTCTAGGGAAAAAGTTCATATATGAGGCATCTAAGATCCAAATTGAGTTAGACCTATTGCATACAAAAGAAGAAATACCAGGGTATCTATGGTAATAGTATCATATGCAAAAAAAAATATTGGACATGTGGCATGCAATACAAGATTTTTCTTTTGGATAGGAAAGAAATAAGAAGTGTTGGGAGAATTGCAATATAGTTTTACCAGAGCATCCAAATTAGGTCAAACCTACAGCATCAAAAATATGACACATCATGCAACCACAAGCCAAAGTTGCAGACCTAGAGGAGATGAAATTTTAAATTTATCTCAGTCCAATTCATCCATAAAACAATCTTCCATGGCAAGGTTTGAAGAAGGAAAATATATAGTTCAAGCAGTGGTAGATATCATTGAACATCGACAAGAAGTCTCCAAATACTAAAGACGTCCAAAAATAATATGAAACAACATGTAGATCAACATCACAATCAAAGGCATTTTGAAGAAGGAAAAAGCATATGGGAACTTGAACAAATCATTGAAACAAGGACCAAACAACTACAAAATCAAGCTATTATTGAGCAACTCATCAAGTCGAAGAACTTACCAGTTGCATATTCGACATGGGAAGTCGATGTATTCATACATATGCATCCAAAACTACCCAAGTGTTGAGTACAATGCTTGTCTTAAGGGGAGAGGCATGTTAAGACCTAAATGTTCGGCACGGTTCCCCCTCTAGTGTGGCACTTTACCCCCTATATGGTAGCGTATTACATATTATTGATGTAGGCTCAGGTCTATTAGTGGTTCTATTAGTTTTTATAGTACACCTTTGTCTCCTATATACAGGAAGGATATATTTTCATTTGAGGTATCATTTCATATTGTCTTGTCTTCGGTACATAATACATTTTGTAAGGAGGTTCCTCTGTTAAACAGGGTTGTTATTCATCTTTATTCTTCATTATTAAGGTGTGGATTATATATTATTATATATTTCTACTGTTTTTATGTTATTTTTGGTACTTTATTGCATAACAACTTCGGCAGAGTTTTTTTCAAAAAGTTCTAAGTGTTTTTCTTCACATTAGTGTAGCTCTAGAGGCTTTTAGAAAAAATGATGGCAAGTCAAGATAAAAAAATTAGAACAGAAACCAAAGCATAAACATAATTACCTCCAACTAAGTTTATAGGTACATAAATTTTGGATGTTTAATGTCACAAAAGAAAAACATTGGGTCACTAAGGGTCTTACTTAAAAACCATGCAGTATGATAAGATAGGTCAAGGGGAGAGTAGTAAAAAACTAGTTAAAGGATGCACTAAACTAAAAAATAATGAGACTTGAGTACCAACTCAATGAAGGAACATAAATTCTAATTTGGTCAATTTCCACGCTTCCCGAATCTCCCCAAATAAATGAAGAACTTACTCAAACAAACATACTAGCCAAAAGTGCCATAGTCAAAATGAAAATTATGGAGGATGGCTGAGAAAGAGTGCATTTGGGCCATTTACTCTTAATTCAAAAATTTTAGGTGGGGCCCCAAGTTTCATGACCTTGAGAGCTATTGAGGTTTCAAAAAATGGAGACACACTGGGTGAATTTAAAATATCTATTGTTCCAATTGCAAGTGCACTTTGAATTGTAAAGACATCATCGTGTTTTTCCAATCACAAATGAATTTAGTAGGTCCTGGGTCCCTATAAACTTGTCTTTCAATATGGACATTGATAATACCCACGCATCCATTTTGATAAACCACATCTATTTTGTTGAATATATATTATAATGAAGTACATTTCTATGTAGCATGAGTTAATAAGATGAGTTGTAGTCTAGGTCCAAGGGATTAATGGATTTGGGATTAAAATGTTTTCACTAGAAATTTGATATATCTCAAGTGTTGCTCCAGTACTACCCAGGAGATTCAATAGCCTTTATGGAGTTACCACAACATCACAAACATTTCCCCACTACCAGCAAGCATCTATAGCCCCAAAAGAGATACACAAGCATCTATAGCCCCAAAAGAGTTATACACGTATCTCTTTTATCACTGAACTTCCTTTTCTAACTTTTGCACTTATTTGGTTGTCCATGGTTGAATTTTTGATGGGGGAAGAAATGTATTTGAAACATTTAATAGGATTTTTCCTTCTATTTATGTTTAACAAATCCCTATAGTACCTAGATATTTGTAGGCCCCTTTATCTTTTGACCCCTGGACTTTCAAACCCTGTACTTTCAAAATTTCACCCAAATCATGATCAAATTTTAGATGTGGGTGTGACTGGGTTGCTACAACACATCTATTTATTTTCAAAATATATGTGAAGATGATATATCCAAATGTTAGAAGTGTCTCGGGTCCAACCACTGATATTTCATTTTCCTTGTTCCTAGGAATCACAACCTGTATCTTCATCTTTTTCAACCAATTCAGAGAACAACAAAAGATTCTAAAACTTTCACTCTAGAAGAAATCACTATCTGTTGTCTAGAGAAAATCAAGGTATCAAGCAAGTATTGTAATTGGAAAATAACTAATAAAAAACTCACATGCATGAAAATACAAACTAAAAATAAAGAAACCCTAAACTATGAAAGTAGAAAATTCAACCTAGACTACTGTTTACAAATCGGTTGTTTTGTTAAGAAAAATAACTTAAATACGTCTTTAAAATTTCACCACTAATAGGAAGGAGGTATTTATCCCCTTCCATACTTCTCAAATGATATGTACCATAACCCATTTTTTAACTACCTTGTATGGTACAATCCATATTTGTTGTAATTTAGTGCGTTCCCCTTTAGGTTTGTTAATTTTATCTTACTTTAATACCAGATACCCTACTTCATAATCCTTACAATTCGTTGAATGTTTTTCAAACCATGTCTTAACTACTTGCTGGTGAGAAAAAAAAAATATTTATCCTTTTCCCTTTCCTCTTATAATTGCAGTAAGAGATAGAGTCAACCTTGAATGGATTGGCAATTTTGTCCTCTAGAAGATTGCATGAATTAGAGAGAGGGTAAGAGGATGTTGCTAGGAAAGATAAATTATTTCCCATAAACCAAAAAGTATGGGGGTGTCCCTAGGGAATCTTTGGGTGTCATCGTATCATCCCAAAGAGCTTTGGGTAATGCATTGTATCAGCTCCGTCAATGCATTGTATCAACTCCTTTGATGGTTGGCTATGGTATTTTTAAGGATTTTTTGCTGGATTTAACTACAAGGTAGTAGTTGGTTGGCTAATCTAGGATTATTCCTCTTTATAAGGAAAAATATGTTAATTTTAGTCAATAAAAATATGAAGTATTATGAAAAAAATAGAACTAATGTAACATGCATCCTAGTAATCAATTGTTGTTCAATGAAACTCATGACGATAGCTTCATTTACCTAAAACAAGGGAATAAATTCATTCCACCTTGTGAAATAATGTGGTTGTCAAGATGTACTTGTGTTACTTCGAGGATTTAGGGTTGATCTCTCATATGATATATATACCCAATTTCTAAAATCGTTCATCAATTGTTACCATCTGCAATGGAATAACTTGTTTCTTCTCATGCCTGAGACCTATTTGGTACACTTGGCATTTATGTGTGTAAGCATGTGCATAGCCAAATAACTTTAGCCAATAATACGCTACCTTTAAAATATTGTGCATTGTAGTTTTGTCTACAAAGTTTCCTCCAACATGTCCATCATCCAGTTCCTTGAGAACTTTATCAACATTCTTCTTTTACAGACATCTAAAAAATACACCATTGTATTTTTTCTTACATTATGTGACATGATCAAGGACCAAATCAATACATCTTGATTGTATTATTTTTATATGATCCTTAATGCCCTCTTTTTCTTGGATTTTGGGTTGTTAGGGGTTGTTCCATTCTACAAAAATTGCACCAAATCTGTGTACAAAGAATTTTCAATGGCTGGAAAGAACATAACCTCTTGGGTGTATAAAAACATTGCATTCTCCCAACCCTCTTCTAATTATTTTAGTGGATCCATTGCCTCCATGGATATCCTAACAAATCCTTAGCCTCCCATTCTCTAAGCTGGATTGAATTCCAAGTCATATTCTTATATAATGTTTACATCCCCCTTGTTTCCTCTAACTCCTTCTGGATGAATAGTGACCTGACCGTTGGGTGTGGTACAATGAATGTAGTATGATTTTTCATAATATAAGGTCTGAACTATTTTATAGTATACTTTGAATGTTTTCTTATCAACAAACGGGTAATTCATTTCAACCCCTTGTAGACCAGTGCTCATAAAAAGGATTGGATGTTCATTGCCCCGGTCATCTCTGAGAGTAAGAACCACTTCTATAGAGTGATTAGGTGCAAAGGTATACATAATGAAGTCTAGATCGAAATTTAGATTCTATATTGTGGGTGTAAAAACAATCACATAATTGATCTTTCAAATGATTTCTTTTCAATATTGGTCCATTTAAAAACAACATCCTTCTTGATCATCTTCCACAAAGGTTTGATTATTTTGGGAAAATCAAGTACAAATATTCTAACAAAGTTGATTATGTCGAAGAAGGAATGAATGTCCTTCTTATTTATTGGCATCGAGAGTTTAGTAATAGATTTAGATCTTTTCATATCAATAATAATCCCATACTTGGAAATAATGTGCTCGAGGAGATTACCTTTTGCGACAATGAAAATGATTTTATTGGAGTTCAAGGAAATATCATATTTCCTACACCTTTCATAAATAAATCTAAGGTGATGGATATGACCTTATATTTTCTTTGAATACATTGTGGTATCATCCAAGTAGACCACCACACTTTGACTATTTAAACCATAGAATGTTATGTCCATGGCTTGTTGGAAAGTATCTTTGGCATTAACTAGTCAAATGGAATCCAACGATAAGAAAAATGTTACCTATTTCACCATGAATATGGTATTTAGTCTGTCTTCTTCAGCCAAAAAGACTTGGTTGTATATGGAGAAACCATCAAGGAGAAAAAAAATTCAGGACATGATACTAATTCGGGACTTGGTTGTATTTTGAACTAAGACCAGTTTTGACACCAAGGCATAATGTCATACTTTTAATATTATCTTTTCATCCATTTTTTTTCAAATCCTTTTGTATTTAGGGCTCTAGCATTGGATGCACTTTCCTTAGATTCTGTTGGAATGGATTATCATATTCCTTGAGTGGGACCGCATGATGAATAATCCGCGTATTGTATGTTTCCAAGTATTCGTAGGACCATGCAAATACATCAACATATTATTTGAATAGGAACATGAATGCTTGTTTCTCTACCAGAGAACAACAAGTCCCCATATTAACTTTTTTCGGGTTTTCAATGGTACCTGAATTTAGTATTTTGTGACACATTGAAGAATTGTTTGTCTTCACATTCACGGGTCTATGAAATTTCCCTTATAGGCCAAACAATTTTTCCAACGTCGTAAATCCTCTTGTAATTTAGGTTCTTTTTAAATTTGGCATCCCTTCCTAACAATTTTTTAGGGACTCAACATACTCTTCATCATTAATTACTGCTTCCTTAAAGGTTTCCTCTTTTTTTAGGAATTGAATATATTTCTAACGATTATTGAATACTCTCTACTTAGTAACATTATTAAATAATCTAGTATTGAGGGGATCAAAAGTAATTCCACAGAGAACCCATTTATAAAAAAGGAACAATTTGGAAGCAATGTTAGGAAACATGTGTGCAACCACATTATTTGTATAAGAAATTGATGTGATATTAAATACATCAAAATGGTTTATCATATTCCATACCTCACTTTGATAACACTTCAAATGAGTTGATAAACAATTAATGGTGTTTCTTACCTACCTCACAATTATGTCAAACTCACCAAAAACTTTCAATGATTTGATGTTTAGATCAATTTCATTTTTCAAACCTTGAATTATGGCCTCATTCTCAACAATGTTGTTGGTGCATTCAAAGCAATCCTACAAGAAATTAGATGTCATTTATTTTTCCGAGGACTTGTTGAGATGCAACCTCTGTTTGTTCCTTCGTGTGACTTTGATCCATTAAAAACGAAATTATAAATGTTAGTATGTATATCTACGCTATATGAATTTATTATCTCTAATATGATATAATCATAATTTCATCAGTGGACAGGTAATGTAAAGGAGTTTTTACTATTCATCGAATTCCAAGGTTGATTGCTCTACTACATAGTTTCCCATGTCAGTCTTGACAAAATAGTTGTCCAAAACTAATAGAGTGAACTTTATGGGAGAATTTGGTCCCTCAAACTCAATGACTATGTGTTTCATGTGAGTTTCTCATTCAATCTGTATTTGGTTCATGTTTCCCACTCCATGGCAGCCTAGATGAGACCCGTTAGTAGAAAAATACCTCTCCAACTTTTATGACCAATCCCTACTAAGTGATAAACCATATCATTCAGAGATATATACTACAATGATTTCAATGAGCTAATATACTATTAGGGTCCTACCCTAACCCCCCCTTCATTGACTACTTAGTCATGCATTATATACAACCATCTCTTGGGAATAAGGCTAAGTAACTAGTAATCAAAATCAATGCAAAAAAGGTCTCTCTATTAGTTAAGACCCGCTAGGAATTTGGTACATATTAATTATTTAACCATGTCAAGCAGTTAGGGTTTTAGATTTGGGAGGCCTATTTAAAGAGCTATAAGGTTATGAATGTTTTTGTCGAGTATTATTGTAACAAATATTTTCTCAAGTGAGAGGTCACCATACCTAAAGAGGCCTATGAACATTGTTCCCTAAAATTTTTCTAATAATACAAAACTCATTTTTTACCATCTTTACCTTTATATTGTATAATATTTATTGTTATACTATATGATTTCAATTTTATTGCATATTAAACTTTGTATATCCTGTCTTATTTCAAGTTACAAGGATAAAGAACACCACAAGTGGTATCAAAGAAAACTTATTGAGATAGAACACTTCCAATATTTTATAGAGAAAAAAAATCCAGGCTAGAGACACATACCAATGTATAGAAAAAACTGTGGAGATATTTCATTTAGCGGGTAAACCCGCATTTGGGGAAGATCGTATAAAACAAATATAGTTGGTACTTAGTCATGTTGTACCCTCAGTTGGTGAAATTTTTGGACACTTATATAACTCCTGTTGTTACCCCTTCGAGTAGTACTACATTAAACAACACCTTCACATAGAACCACTTCCACATACCCTTGGGTATATTGGAAGTCCCCTTAGGCCACTTGAAACTAGGCATCGATCGTCTTGTTGCTATAGTGGCACAAACTAAAACACTCAAGAATATACTCTTGCATATCAGGGGTAATCGAGTAGTATGGATAAGGGCATTGTTGATCCTTCTTAGTCAATTCCCTAAGAGATTGGGAAGAGTACCAGGGATAATTTTAAGAACATTTCCAAATTTTGTATGTATAATAAATGGGTGAATCTCCCTAATATATAGGAAACATTGAAGGCTATTTTATCAATAATATAATATGTATATATATTTTTGGATAATATTTCATTTTATTATAGAATCTTGTAAAATATTGCCTATTTTTTCACTAAATTAAAAGATATTGTAAAATATTGGCGAAAATTTCACTAAATTATAAAATATTGTAAAAACTTGGTGAATCTTTCATCAAATTATAAAACATTGTAACATGTTGGTGAATCTCTTGCTAGGAAGACTCATCTTTTGATTATGCATATTACTAGGGTAGTGCAATAGAAGAGCATATAACAGAGCTTGACTCTCTCGGCTCCTAGACCCTCAAATGAACAAATGCATGAATGAGGAGAGGAGGGATTTATTTATACATTTCACCATAAGTATTGGGTCACTCATAACTGGAGGTTTTGGTGAAACACAACTAGAATAACTATATTCAAGGAAAGTAGGGACTCCACTTTTTATCTCATCCCTTAATGGTCCAACGAACATGCGAGGACCCAAATCTTGACATACCAGCAAACTGATAGAAGTGAACACTTTACAGTGTGGAGTGATTACATCACCACGAACCATTATTTTTTTTTTTTACAGAAACTAAGAAGGAAGATTTTATAAAAGTGGGCTGTGCACAACCATCCATAA